>JASAND010007421.1:0-50471 GCA_030248195.1 Trissonchulus latispiculum | reverse complement strand
CGAAATAAGTCAAAGTCTTTATAATCTTCCTTTAGACCGTTTAGACTTTAGCCTAGTATTTAGAAAGGCCAGAACGTATGAAGAAATTTAAAGAAACTAGGATTAGGCTGTAAAATTGAGAACTGAAAACAGACTTCAATGAATTTGTTGGATTTTTGCTTGTTGGGATGACTCTGAAATTAGGTCGATATACAATCTTTCGTTGGGGTGGGCTCGAGTCGGTTCTAAGCGCGTTTCCTTCTTCTTGCTGTCACCGAAGGGCAGGCCAAAGCTAAAATCTCATCTCGACACGAAGAGACCAGCATCAAACATGTATTCTCCTACGTTAAAATCCGGCAAGAAACCAAGAACAGGACAGCACTGTGTGAACCTTTCAACATAAATGAAGCTATAGTTAGTGAATGTAACGATCTTTTAGAAGCCAAATCCTGATAACTGATACTGATAACCCACAGACTGATAACTACCCACCAAGACAAGACTAAACACAATTTCATAAAATAATCCTCAATAGCAACGTTTTAACTAAAACCGACAAACAACTTTAGCAAAAACAACATTTACATGATTTTGGAAACATGCAAATGCTAACTGAAAAAATTCGGCGTCAGCGTAGAATTTTGGAAATTGTAGTAGAAAAAATACGCTGTGAGGCTTTTCGAACTTCTTTTTTCTTTTTCGAATTCTTTCTCCTTTAGAATATTCCTTGCCATTTGTGGGAGCAATTGAACCGTCTTTCACTGGCCTGTCCATTTTCTTCCTGATGTAGAGTCTAGAGACCCTATGGAATCGGACACCGTGCTTATGTGCGGACGTTCACATATCTTAAGCAGAAAACTGCCGTTGACAGGTATTAAAAACATTAAAATTTTATGTATTAGGTCTGGATCTTAATTGTTAGGTCAGGCTAGCCGACGCAAAATATAGGTAAGCCACAGAATATGAAGATTATTGACTGAATATAATTTATTGGAAATAATCAAGAACATTTGACATTCATCTCACCTCCACAAAGTCGAAATGACCTAGGATGTACCCAAATATAGTCTTTAAGAACTTGTTTGTCGGAAACGCAGTAGAAACTGTATTCAGCTTGTATTTCCTGGTCTTGCATGGGTGGTAACACTCTCTGTCGCATAAGTTGTCACGCACAGAATGGATATACTAAAACTTCAACACTAATAATCATAACGTAAATTCAAGAAAATGTATGTTGGTGCTGACATCAAGCTTTCTGTGGGCAGCTCATTGTATTTGCAATATTCACTATCTGTCTCAGAATAGTGAACCTGGGTGACGTCACCTGCTGTTGTTTCCGACCAGCCTGGAGCAGGCACGAATACAGAATTCTCAGTGATAGATAATCCAGGTAAATGCGGGCCGGGCGGTTTAAGAAGGTGCTGGTTCGGGTATTTGCAGCAAATTTTGAAGGACTGTAATTTGCTCAATTCTTTGAATTCAACGATAATTTCTATATCATTTTAAAGCTCAGAATGTGCCTGTTACAACTAGCTAGGTTATATCTGTCACTTTTCAACTCTTCGACTTGAACACGCGATAACAAGAAAACAATTTTTGAACATGGATTTCTCGAAATATGTGAAAGCTAAAGAAAAGCGACCAGTTCAGGCTTCCAAAGAAACGTCTTTCCGAGGGCTAATTTTTCTGAAATATTTTAGGGATCAGGTAAACTCAAGATTTTGAGAAAAATGTTCATTTTGTCTGATTTTCGTCAAATTTTCAAGTTTGATGTTTATTTCTCCCGAACGGAAATACAAAACGCGAAGCCATGAAAAATAGCCCTCGGCAATTGCCCCAAAAATACATGTCTGATGCCGTTTTTAATTGATTCCATGAGCTGAGAGAAATCCGTGTTCAAAACAATCTGGTTGCGATTTTCTAAATTTAACATTTTCGTTGCTGTGCGCAGGCACAGGCGCCGCAGAGAGCTCTCCGTTGGGTTAACATGAGCATTAGGACTACAAATATGGGTAATACTTGACCGACGGACGAGCGCTATTGAAACTGTCGAAATCTTGCAATATTTGATGATTTTGACCAGTTTTGGATCTCAGAAATCAATTTTCGCTGTTTTCCTTAGACCTTAAGGAGTCGAAGAATACTCTCAAGAGCAAAGTTTTAAGGTCTTGGTGAGACGATTCGAACGATTATAAGTTCGTCAATGTAGGGTACCCACAGTGCAAGTTATGGCGGATTAAAGCTAATTTTTTCAAAACTCAAGTTTTCACGCCGCGACTTTTCGAAAATCTTTTCTTGGCTAAATGATGTAATTGTAGCCAATTTGAATGAATTTCAACTACAATTGCATTTTAAAGCCCAAAAATACACGAACCCGACCCAGCACCTTAAATGGACCATCAGGTACCTTAAAAACTATATATCAAATATTTTACTGTTGTTCGTTGTTTTTAGATATCTGACGAAACCAGACACCGGCCGCCTCACAAAGTATTTAAACTGTGTACAACTTAATCTCTATTTTAGTTACAGAAATATATTATTGAAGATAGATGCGGTTAGGGAGAGTTTGCTTTTCCGCTATATTACAGGCGCTTTGTTAAACAGCAAATCTATGAGGTTGGAGACTGTTTGAAAAAGCGACCAATAATGTCGGTCTTACAAAAAGAAAAGCCCTTTTTAGAAAGATTTAGCAATTTCAGGACTTTGCATCTAGTCAATTATATGCATCCACGATAGCTGATTAAAATTCAAACATATATTTTAAGTTATCTACATATTTCCCATGAAATGACATGTTCTACCGGAAACGGTGCACTTACAGCTGTAAAATTGGTACACTTTATAGGCATCGGTGTTTCGCAAGGAGTAGGTGTCACCGAAGGCCAAAAATTGTTGTGATTTCGCGTAAACATTTCTGGTGTAATGCTCCCAGGAATTACGCAGTTGCAGGCACTGTATACATGTCGTTGTCTACAGGAAACGCTGCACGTCTCATAGCTCAGCAGGTTTGGAACCAATCCTTTATTGTTATGGATATCAAGATTTCTGCTGAATAGATCGTCGTTTGAATCAACTATCTCTCCAGTGCAGTTAGAATATGGGCTGTGTTGCTTCTAAAACACCTGCTGAAGCTAAACGTCCAATATTATCATTGTCCCAGCTGAATTAAGTTGGACTCGCTTAACAATGGAGAAGGTCTACTCAATGTCAAATTGAACTCTACCTTTTTAGGTCCCCATACCAGCACAAATGCTGCCGTAATCTGTAGGTAAGTTAATGCTATGTAGCAATGTATAATCTTTGATAGTTTCCTTGTATTGACTGTTAAAGTTCTGTCAAAAGGGTAATTTTCAGGAAACAAGGGAACTAAATAAAACTTTACTGTTAAAAACATATAAATTAAATCCTCCTGAGAAAATAAAAACCGGATTTTTTCGATTTTTCTGCCCAAAAACCCAAAAAACCCGGAAAAATTCGGAATCTGGGGGGGGAGGTGAGGGACCCCTCTGGGGGGGGGCGTGAGCTCCAGATCTGGGGGAGGTGTGAAACCCCCCCCACGGAGTCCGCTAGTATACAACGCGGACGGCCCGAACCAAATCCGATAAGAAATAGGACAACTCGGATTTACACACACGTGTTTGCGTTTTGGGATCTTTTATATTGCACAAGCAGCCTTGAAAATGTGATTGATTTATGGATAATTGTTTAAACATGACGGTTTAATAGTCTGAGCCTTACTCTTTTAGTTTAATCTTAGTGGAAGTATTAAGCTTTTTACTTTATGCTCTTGCGAAAAACATTTGATCGTGCCTGACTTTTGATTTGATACTTTATTTATTACATTTATAAGTGTATATTTATGTACAAATTCGAGAACTAAAATTTTCCCAGAACGCGGTTAAATGTGAATGCTCCTCGAAATCACTGCGCGTAACGCCCCCCCCCACGTTGATTCATCTTAGCAAGAGTGCATAATTGCACTATATATAAGAAGAAAAGTATGCCAGTTAAAGGCTTCTCTTCTTGGCATTGCTCTGGCCATAATATGTGAATGTTCCCCTGTTTGAATGGGGTCGCTTTGTTCTACAAAGCATACCCCCCTCCTCCGTTTGGTGGGAGGGTCGCAAAAAAGAGGTCCCCGTTTGGTGGGGGGTAGCCAAAAGCCAATCAGATGGCAGAGACCCCTCCCTCCGCAGAGACCCTAAGGGGAGGGCTAGAGCAGAGGATTGCGATAGTTTCTGTTAATTTCAAATTGGGTCCCCGTTTGGTGGGGGAGAGGTAGGCAAAACTGATCCCTGTTTGGTGGGTAAGCAAAAAAGGTCCCTGTTTGGGGGGGGTCGCCAACAGCCAATCAGATTTAGCCATTATTAACCTGACTTCTCGACCTTCCTCCAAACTGGGACCTCCTTTTGCTACCCACCCCCCCCCCCCCCCGCACTAAACGGGGAGGGGCTATGCTTATCCACTCCCCACCAAAGGGGGGAAATTCGCGTACTGTGGGCGGAGCAACGTAATGCAATGCCAGAAGAAAAGACCTCTAGTGGCTACTCTTCTTCTTATATATAGTATAATTAAGCACTCTTGATCTTAGTGTGAAGTGACAGTGACGGCTGAGGGCATGCCGGTTTGACGCTTCTTCCGGGCTGACGTACGACACTACTCAGCCAACATTCAGAAATCAGCTATCAAAACAAATGTATTAGTAAATTAATTTACTTAGGACGAAATGACAATGACGACCTCTGAAATGAAAACGACCTATGAGTAAAATTCTCTTAGGACGAAGAAATTAAAATAGAAGCACTTCATGTAAACGGCACAAATGAGACAAAGTAATTTTACTGTTAACTATAAATTCTAAATGGAAAAGTGCAATTAACAGAGGATAAAACAGCCGGTGAACCCGGTGGGCCCGATGAGTCCGGTGGGCTCGAACGTTCGGCCGGGCCTTGTAGCCTGACTTTCCCCCGAAGTAATGCTAACTAGCGGCTCAGAAAGTCTATAAGAACGACCGATCTGACCCATCTTTCCCATAACCTCGGCAGCGAAGGCATGTACAGCTTAGCCTACCAAATTCGCCCTCACAATCCTCAATCAAGTCCTCCTTCTATTTCAATTTCAAAACCAGTAACATGCTTCTACACTACTTGCTCCTCAGTCCAAACCGTAAAACCTGATTTGTTCAAAGTGGCCAAATGTCACAAATGTGTCCACATCACAAAGATTGGCCATGCCGGTTCCGCTGATTAGACCGACAGGTCAGTTAGGTCAGCCAGCCTTTTCGAGACGAGCACGGTCGGCGAAAGTCAAACACTACACCAAAGCAGTTGATCATCCTACTAATAGAAATCATTGAACTTACAACAGTATCAATGACTTCAACTCCAACTGCGAATGCTGTTCCTGCGACTGCTGTAAATCCGTACGTTTCTGGCAACGGAGTTTCCCGAGCCTCGTGTACTTGTACTCGGAATCCGACGTCGTCAGTTACTTGTGATACATATTCAGTTTGATTAGCATACAAAATCAAGTTTAAGCCGTACTTTGATCCTAACAACACAATACAATCATTTTACATGGTCACTATTATTAATGACTATCACTATCACAATAAGTAAATTGATCAGTTCTGAAAGTACCCGGACAGATATATTATTTAAACGAACAAACAAATATTTAAATACTTGCAGTTGCCACTTTCTACGTCTGTTCAAGGAGATGATTAAATTATCTATGTGTCCACTGAAAACTTGAATGCTCACACAAAGATTACACACTTTAGCGTTGTTCACTAATTTCTACAGGTTGGGAAGCACTCGTGCGTTTTGCACACTTGTGCCCCACACTCGAAGCTTCCCGCACGGCGTGCTTATAAATAAGTGAATTTACTCCAAGGTGTGCTGTAAAGTATACTTGTAAATTGAACTAACTGAGAAGTTAATTTCTTTGCAATGGATATAAATTTGATTGAAGTTTTGCATAATTAGCGAACGCTCGTATTATCTAGTTTCATAGCTTCGTTACCTGATTTAGGTCAGTTGCGCGTGGGGGAAGGTTGCAAAGTGGCGGGCTAGTTATTGGGAGTGGCACAATAGCGGAGCTACTTCGTGTCAACCCAGTTGAGAGGGTAAGATTAAACAATGCTGTATTGTGTTCTATCATTGGCGCTTGCATTTATATTGTAGGTTTCGTCAGGTTCTGGTGAAAGTTCTCTAATTGATCATTTTTCTGAGCCTTGCCGTGTTGCTGTTGCTACTATTAGTAAACTCGTGATATGTAACCACTAGGAGTAAGTTTTAGCTGTTTAGGGTCAACATCTTCTGGCATCCCACACCACAGCACCAATCAGTAATTTATTCCATGGCCAATAAAAGTAGACAACGCCTACCACTACAATCCATGTAATCAAATTCAATAAACGTATTTGTGCTATAAACATATTCGGCTGTCCTGGTTCCTTGTTCGTAAGAGAATATTTAGTTTACTAAATTTACTAGAAATCGGCAATTGACGCGAGCGTCCCACCTAATTATTCGGCCACTTAAAAAACTAAGAAATGGAACTTTTTGTGTCTTCATTGAATTGGCGACAAGACTCGACAAATTTTAACCGAAATCAGGAAACATTAAAGTTCGGGGGACATGCCTCCATATTTTTCTGAGGGTTAGAAGGTTCACCCTACAGATGAGAATGGGATAAATGTTCTGATCCAACCGCTTGGCAATATTTCAGTTCCGGTTGGGTCCGGTCAGTTGTAAGCTATTGGTACCGCTAATTCCGACTTCCACATTTCTCCAAAGGTCGTTGCTACCCGTCTTTTTTTGGGGCAGGTATTTGTTGTTTGACCCTATGGATTACGACGCCTAATTAGTTGACGTTTGCATTACCTTCCAGGAAGTACAGAATAGCTTTGTTTGGCCGGGGATTATTTAACTGATAAAGTGAAGAATTCAGAGCAACTGTCAGCAATGCAACGTTAAAAGTTTTCATGACAAGCATTAGAGTTAGCCAAGGCACGGCATTGAATAAGACCTGCAATGTCTGCCTATAAGTGAACTTGCAGATTTCAAAACAAGGAGTGGCTCTTCGGTTAGGCAAGCTAACTTCGCTGACTCTGCTGTATTGACCTCATCATGCGTCGATGTCCTGCAGCTGCAGTCTTACGATTAACATTTGAGGAAAATCAAATCTTTAAATATACAAAAAGAAAACTCTTCATGACTTTCTCATGTCCACGCATTTTTAGTCATGGCTTCAAGAGAATTTGAGTGATTAGAATAGCCATTATAGTACAGCTATTCGCTTATTTCAGTTTAAAGAAAAGAAAGAAAGAAAGAAAGAAATAAAAGAAAGAAAGAAAAGAAAAAGAATGAAATGAAAGAAAATGAAAGAAATTTTGTGCACTGAATGATTTTAAACTTCGTCATCAATTAAACAGCTGTCATTTTTAATTGCATAAACCTTTGACTTAACAGGCAGTAGGCACCCTGCTTAGCTTGCTTCTTTGAGAGCACCCTCATTTTCTCAAGTTAGCAACAACTTAAGACGCATAATTTTAATGAGTCAAACAGGCCGTTGCATAGACTTGACCATTGAGTGTAACTTTATCCCTTTGCCTGTCAATCATTTTTAGTGGACAACCAAGAAAGTGGAAGAAATAGGAAGAAAGAAAGAAATGAAATGAAAGAAAGAAAATAAAAGAAAAAGAAAGAAATAAAAGAAAGAAAGAAAGAAATTTTATACTGAAATATGCGAATAGCTGTAACAGCATAAACTGAATGGCTTGCTAAACACAAGCTACGCCGTAATGTTTTCAGTTTTATATTTGAAATACCTGTTATATCTGCATTTTCCATAGACCAGAAAGTAGTGCACAGTCCATAGGTCCCATGCCGCCACGTTCTATTCAGTATGAGCGGAGCCTCTGCATTCAGTCCGAAACAGTTTATATCCTTGAACTTGCATTTTATTACCAAATCCATAGGATTGTGACTGCTGTCTTCTATAGTTTCCTTAGCAGATAGGAAAATTTTTGCCTGTAGAGCCTCTGTTAGTAATTTCTGAAAAGATAAAGTGAAGCGTTAATGGAAACGATTGACAATGATTCAAAGTAACTATCAATAGTAGCTGTATAAGTATACTATTCATAAATCATACCTGTTGTAGCAGCTTGTAATAAATCATTCTTGAATCCTGGATAGCAGAACAAATCGCTGCTTGCCGAGAATATTAGTGGGTGTTGCGGTGTTAATTTACCCCAATTACTATGTCATGTTTCTGCCACACCTGGACAATGGGGAGAGGTTGACGGGGGGTGGCCCCCCCTTAAGCACCAAAGTGGTACCTATATGATTTTTTGCAAGAATTGACGCACCAAAATGATACCTACATGATTTTTGAAGATTTGGATACGGAGCCAAAGTTTACTTATTTACTCATCTGTTTCCATACATTAGATTCTTCAGTATCCACATAGTTTTGACATGATGACACACCAAATTTGTTAACATGCAAGCACGTACCTGATTTGACTATGTAAGCACCGGATATGGTCACTGACGCACCGAATTTATTCCATTTTCCCACCCGATTTGACCCACCGACGCACTCAATTTCCGTTAAATATAATATATCTACAGAATGGCTGGATTTCTGTTATCTACACACCGGATTGAGCTGACTGCGCACCGAATTTTGTCTACTATAGAATTTGGCTTATCCACTCACTGGATTCGGCCTCTGACACTCCGAATTTGGCATTCCGATGCACCAGATTTCGTTTATCTATGCAACGGACTTTCAAAATTTTCACCTGACGAATAAAATTTTTATTCATTTTTAGCGTATTTTTAAGTTTTTTTCCGAAAAATTTCGCGCCTTCTGTGCTAGATGTCATTTATCCATATTTCACTTTTGTTTGTTTTCGTCTGGGCATACATATAGTTGAGTACTATTGTCGGTATAGCCGATTCTAAACAAGCAAAACTGTCTGCAAAACGCAACTGTACAATCAGTAGCATTTAGACAAATTGTAGTCCTGCTGCGCAGAAGTATGTTTTCCGCAGCAGCAATTTTCTACTGGAGGCTGCGCCTCCAGACGACTGTATTTTCACTGATTACTGACCGCTACGGCAGCCGGGAAGCTAATATTTTATTCGAATAAAGGCAGAATGTGTATATATATATATATATATATATATATATATATATATATATATATATATATATATATACAATATTCTCGATCAGTAAATACATTGAGCGAATAAGCAAATATAGGTACAATATTCCAAAGCTGGCCTTACTTAACTCATCAATTTAATTTAGCTATAAATTAATATCTGATAACCTCTTAACTGCGAAACTTCTTCAGCGCCTGAGGGGATCCGCCCCTCAGACCCCGTGGCTACTTTCGACAATTTGAGCATGTTCAGTTTGCACAGCTTTAGGTTAAAATAACTAAATGACCACAGTGTGAACTATTTTCTGATATTTCTCTCGATTTTCACTTAAATTTATCTAAAATGTAGCGTTATCTTTATGAACGATAAATGAAAAATTGTACTCTCGTGTAGGAACCTCGGTTCCTTAGCTAATTTGTTCCGCCATTAAAATTGGGCGCAAAAGTCAGTCTTGCTAGATCTCACGCACGGAGCGGTTGTGTTTTGGGCTCTCATCTCTGCGTTGTTGGGGATCACCTCTTTCGTAAGTCTTTGGTTTGGGGACTTCGTTCCCTCTTAAGTTGGGTGTTGGGATATCCTTTTCCTTTTATTTTTGTGAGGTAAATTTTGTTTCCGTGTGTTGAATAATCATGAAAGTGCTTGTTTATTTTGAACTGTAAAATTTATGTTTTCTATTTTTGTCAACTGCGTTACTTTGCTTAAAAACCAGTAAACTCACGGTACTTTTTAGATTGCCGGCGCCTGCTGTAGTTGTTTAGGGACGAGATTCACATGCGCACACTCACGAACCTAGCAACTCTTCTTTAATTAAATTCATTCTTTTACTGAGGTTACAGAATATTTCTACAACTGGCGACCGTTTCTTCAGGAGAGTAGCATGTCGGACTCGTCTCGCCCGCTCACTCGCTATTTGAAAAAAATTCGAGACGAAACAGTTCGTCTTTTTTCTGAATTACCCCCAAATTCTGAGGCGCCGGAAGTTTCGGATAGTTTTTTGAACCGCCATTTTTTTCAAAAGTCTCCCGCAAATTTGAGGGGGGGGCGACAGCATGGGGGGAACGGGGGGATTGTCTCCCCCCAAAATTTACAAAATCCGACCCCCCCCATATAGTTCAAACCCACCTCCCCTCCCACCTCCACAAGTTGTGGTTTCTTCTCCACCTGGACCACAAAATTTAGGGGTACATTTTTCTGAACCCCCCCACCCCCAAATTTACGAACCCCCCCACCCCCAAAATTCTGAAATCCTACACCTACAAAATTCTGAATCTCCCCACCCCCAAAATTCTGAAACCCCACACCTACAAAATTTTGAACCTCCCCACCCCCAAAATTTTGAACCCCCCCATCCCCCAATTTTTCTTGGTGCTGTTCGACCCCCGACCCCACCCCGGAATAGGCGCAGCCATTCCGCTTCTAGGGGACGGTCGTTGGGAGAAATGTCTCGGGGGATATAAATTTTTCGGGGGCCTTAATGAATACTTGGAGTTCTCCGGCAGTTGGGGAACCAGTGGGACAAAATTTTGGGGGAGAATCCTATAGGGACCAGAGAGAAACCTCAGTACAGGTGTTGGGGGGACCAATTTCCGGCCCCTCTCAGATCGTTTCTCAGTTCGCCCCCCAAACGAAAATTTGGGTAGTTTAGGGGCGGGTAAATTACCCACCCCCTCCCCCAAAAATCCAGCGGATCACATCCAGACTTCTTTGGCCTCAAGGAACCGGCCCGGGTCGTGGCCTCCATGGAGTGCCCCTTCCAAGCCAAATATTTGGCTGAGGAATTTATGGCCAGATGGATTCCGAGAGAATCCGCCTTGCGCCAGATGTGGCACGCAAAAACGGGTCCGGGTTCCTTGATTCGAGCTCTCATATGCTTGATGTCATCCGGGCCAAGGCGGCCTCTTGCCCTCAGTTTCGCCGTTGGTTGCACGACACCGGCGTGGCCTATTTGGTTGAAGCGGTGCCCGGTGACTCCTACTGGAGTTGTGGCTACGATGCCTTGGAACTTCAGGCTATGCCACCGGCCCGCCGCCGTGAAGTCCTTACTGACGAAAACCCTAAAGGGCAGAATTGGATGGGTAAAATCTGCATGATCGTCCGACGGGAACTTTTCCCACAGCTCCCTCATGAGCTGGCAGTCCGCGAGGCTGAGCAACACCTCCGGGAGGCTATGAGAGTACCTCCACCTGTGTAATTGTTTTTGTGTATGTGGCGGGGTGGGATGTTTGCATGGCCCGTAGTTGGGGGGTATTGTTATTATGTATTAATTTTTGTTTCGGGGGGGTTTGTTTTCTGTTTCTTATATGTGGTCTAACATTTATTCTTCTGAAACAAATTTGATTATTTCTTTTCGAATACGATTTGTTTGCCTTTCATAGAAGTATTCTGTTACTTGAATTTTCATGTTTTCAACGTTTCAATAAAAGTGGAGTTCTTTTCAAAGCGACTTAAATTTTGTGAATTCTTACACATATTTTATTTTTATCTCGTATATTACTTACTCTATTTTATCAAAATTTTACTTTTACCTTTTTATTTGCAATAGTACTGGGGTTGTTCTACCGTCCCGTATCTCGGCGGGTCCATGGTTGCTCGTCGTCTGTGTCTGGCTTCTGGCCGGGCAAGGGTGGGCGGTCAACCCCGGACCGGCGTCTTAGATTCCGTAGTTTAGCTTTTCGCTTTCCTTGATTTCGGCGCAGTCTACGGTCGCTGGTTGTCTGGATACTCTCCAGGCTGCAGTAGCCGTAGGCTCGCGTCCTCTCTTCCTTAAATTAATCGGGCCCTTATGTTGTACTGTATTGGCCTATGTGCCTTATACCTGTGACTGTGGCCTTTGTGCCTTATAGGATGCTTTGTTTTGCTATTGTAGGCCTTGTGCCGTATGTTAGTCCCATATATTATGCTGTATTTACTCCTTTTTGTTTGTTTGTTGTTTACTGTAACATTTTTCCCCTTCCCTCCCCCCCAGTCCCTATTTTGCGGAGAGTTCCCCTTTCTGATACTGTATATGCTGTGTAAAAATTTGTATGTCCTTGTGATTCTGTTAGGACCCGGAGGATTCCGCGGTTGGAAAAGGGCCCGAAGGTACGGGTTGGCCCGGTAACTGGTGATTGTGGGCCTGGTTAGTCTGTCTGACCGGTGATTGGTTTTGGGGCCGGAGCGGCTTGAGCCGTGGGGCGCCCGCTCCCCTTCCGGAGGTCGGTCCGATGGTTGCTGTGGGGTCTCCCCCCGACGGCATGGTTCTTGGCGGCCTCCCTGGCCTATTATCTTCGAACTTTTGATAACTTTTATTATATCAGTCTGTATCTTGTGATTGTTGTGCGTTCCGGTTCCCCCTACTCGCTCGCTCCCCCTCCCCCTTTCCCCTCTTTTCTAACTTGTGTTGTGGTTGTTTTCATTCCATTTTTTGCTTTATTGTTGTCTGATAGCTTTAACAGGTTGGGGGGGGAATATACTTGGGGTTTATACTTTATGGCGTTTTCGCTTGATTCTCACCTCTTTTAAATTCTATTGATCATTTCAAATTTCTACTTCTACTTTCGCAGTTTCTTTCGAGATTTTTCAAAAGGGTGCCCCCTAGTTCGGCTAGTCCGTCCTATATATGTCGTATATTACCTCTTTTCTAACTGTTTTGTTTTTGTTTCTACTACTGTTTATTGTACCGCGGATTTACATAGCATAATTTTGTACTGCCATCTATGCCTTACATTTTTGCCATTTTTGTCGGTGCAGCTAAATTTCTATATGTGTGCTTTATTTTATGCAGCTTTATATTGGCATTTAATCAGATTCGTGCATAATATGCTTACTCCGGGGGAGGCTTCCCTGGACTGGATATCGTATGTTTCGTTCTTTTCGCGCAATTTCTCATAAATTTTATAAATTTTCCTCTGGTGTTGACCTTTCCCGGCGCACATAGATATATATACTATATTCTTCATATACAGCTGGGGTTTAAAATTTTATTCTTTGTTTAGTCATTCATAGTATATTTTCTATTCCATAGTTGTCTAGTTTTTATAATGTGTAGTTTTGAATCAGTACTCCCGTAGTATGGGATCTTTGTAAAAGAGTTTCCCCATCCTTTTGTATAAATTTCGGGTTACTCTCCCTTTTGAGACCTGCGCTCCCGGCTGAAGGGTTCTATGTTTTTGTGTTGAGTCTATGTACTCTATCAATGTTTGTGTGTTGTCCGGCACGTGCCGAAGTAGCTTTACCCGTGTCTCGAAAAGAGACCCCTAAAATTTGGCAAAGCCAGGGGCTCGAGTGAGATACAGTTTTAATTCTTTCTGCTTTCTAAAACGACGTTTTATCTCTACTAGTACCTAAGTTACGTAGGCTAACCCTCATTTTTAATGGCTACTAACTTTGCCTGGAGGCCGCGGCGAGGGCGCGCGTTTCAAAAGAGGGGGTAATCTGTGAACTATTTTCTGATATTTCTCTCGATTTTCACTTAAATTTATCTAAAATGTAGCGTTATCTTTATGAACGATAAATGAAAAATTGTACTCTCGTGTAGGAACCTCGGTTCCTTAGCTAATTTGTTCCGCCATTAAAATTGGGCGCAAAAGTCAGTCTTGCTAGATCTCACGCACGGAGCGGTTGTGTTTTGGGCTCTCATCTCTGCGTTGTTGGGGATCACCTCTTTCGTAAGTCTTTGGTTGGGGGACTTCGTTCCCTCTTAAGTTGGGTGTTGGGATATCCTTTTCCTTTTATTTTTGTGAGGTAAATTTTGTTTCCGTGTGTTGAATAATCATGAAAGTGCTTGTTTATTTTGAACTGTAAAATTTATTTTTCTATTTTGTCAACTGCGTTACTTTGCTTAAAAACCAGTAAACTCACGGTACTTTTAGATTGCCGGCGCCTGCTGTAGTTGTTTAGGGACGAGATTGACATGCGCACACTCACGAACCTAGCAACTCTTCTTTAATTAAATTCATTCTTTTACTGAGGTTACAGAATATTTCTATAACAGCGTACGGTAATTCGACTATCCACATGTTATTTTTCTTTTCAAATAAAAGCTCCTGGTCTCAAATTACGCACCAAACCATACAGGTACCCATTTTTCAGGAAAACGCACCGGATTTCCAACCCCCCCATTCCGAGAAAAAGTCTGTCCAGGTATGTTTCCTGCCACATATTATAGAGTAGAATAGCTTACCATGTCATAACCTTTAATGTTATTTTGGAGAGCAGTTTTTAGCTTCCAATTAACCTTGTCGTTAGGATTGAACACCAAATCTTCTTCTGACACAATACTATCCAATTTGCTATTTTTTATTGGATTGAGGTTGCAGACAGTTACAGCAGGAAATGGTTGCCAAGTGTCGTCAATTACAGAAACCTTTGTTGTAGTTGGATAGCTGCAATACTGATTAGTTGCTTCCAAGAGAAACTTTAAAAGTTTTTTCGAAAGTTTAAGACAAATTTAAAATTAGTTTAAGAAAACAGGTTTGATTTTTTGGTAATTACTTTGCTTGGCTCGGGAACTTAGTGCCATAAGCGTAGTGCTGACCTGAGCAGGCTTTGATCTCGCTGTAAGCCTAGGCCAGGTTGCCTGGGGGTGTACACTGAACTGATGTACTCGCGTAGTCTATGATGGAAAGGTTTTCGGAACATTACCAGATTTATATCAAAATTAGTTACAGTTTACTTTTTCACAAACAAAAAGGAGGCTCACAGTCCTGTGTTCTACTAGATATGTTTTGACACTAGCCTATGTTTGTGTGCTAATACATGTTAGCTTCTTAACATAACTATAAACTGTAAACACAGAATAATAGGCAATACATCAGAGAATTCATACTTTAGATATTCCTTCGTCAGTTCAACAATTTGTGCAATCATAATTGCAAACACTGTTAATATAAGAGTGAGCCAAAAGAAACGATAGACTGGCACTCGATCTTCAACGAGCCGACTGAATCCATGAGCTGAAGTTGATCGGGCAAAATCTTGGGCTACCTTTAGAATCATAAGTTTGGCAACACCTAAAGTTATTGATTTATGTTTTCATAGGAACTTTTTTGCATATCAATCAAAGATCACATTTTGCAAATCACTAGGCATAAAAGTGGTTCTTTATTAGAGGACAGACTTCACGAATCGATATAAAGGAGTTTTAGTTATTTTATTCTATTATTTATTATATGTTATTAGTCATTATTTTATTTCATTTTATTTTATTTATTTTATTAGAGGCGAAATCATTGCTTTGATATTTAGATTCTATACGCCTAAGCTGCTATGTCTAAACATTCGTTTCTGTATGTTTATGACTGTTTCTTAATACCATTTTAGCGGGGGAGGGGGCTAAAACACTGCAGTCAAAGAATTATTGATTCCAGATTAGTGATTGCGTGAGGGGACAGTGTTATTCTTATTTAATAAGTAATTTTTATTTAGTTTTATTTAATAGATACTTAATAAGTATTAGTAGAGAACACAGGCCATGTTATTGTAAGAAAAAATCAGAGGCTTTGAATGATTCTTTCCGAAACAGATGACTACTATTGTCGGGCTGATGGCTGCGCTGGCAGTACGTAGTGTAATGGTTTCTTGTGTTATTAATTTTTGAATCTGTATTGTATTTGTTTCTGTTTCCTCAATCCTATGTCGGAGTGCCATCGATTTGTAACTAATCCGTTTATGTGTTGTAAATTAGTATGACTTTATATATACTTTAAACATATGTTATTTAGCAATTATATACTAGCTTGGTCAACAAAGTTGAGTTCAACTATTTGCGGTATAAAAGCATGAATTTGTCACTATGCTAAAGATTCATTTGCAAGTTATACCACTGACTTGAATTGGTTTAGTCTCGGTAGAGAAAGACAATTTAGAAGCAAGACTAGACAATTGTTTAATAGTAACTTCATGCACCCTTAATTACGGATCTTATATTTAGAATACAAATGGAAATCTAGTTCCATATCAAAATCTACCTGACGTAAGTGCAACAATTTTGTTGCTTATATGCCTTAACCTATTGGAGGTGAAACCAATTAGTTTGCAGAAGAGAATGGGTGGGATTCTTTCATGGTACTGAACTTCTTTAGCCGGTGCAGAAATAAGATTTACATGGTTAATAGCACAAACTCGTTAAAATTAAATTAAGTAGTGAGAAATTATGAACCTGTGCCTAACCGTTTACTTCATGAAATGCTGGCACAGTTACTAAGAGTAATCAAGAAATCTAAGAGTAAGAAACTCTTACACTGCTATGCACTAAGAATTTCAGGCATGCTCGATTCATAGTGATAGCAGTAAGAAAATTCTTGCACTACTATGTACAAAGTTATCGAATATATAATAATGCACGAATAAACGATATACGCGAATACCACTAATATTCGAATAGTCGTTTACTATTCGCGAACTGTTAACGAATAATTCGCTGAACAAACATTAGAATCATTTGTTTATTTCTAAGGAAGTATTCAATGTTCAGGCGAATTTTCGGACTTTTTGCTACTATCTGCTTGAAAATTAGAACCGAACTGAACCCACAAAGAATACTATTTATTGTGTGTACTAAACTTGCAAAGATAGTTCTGTCCTAAAATTTTTCATTAATTAAAATTAAAAATTAAATCAAATTAAAACTCAACTTACATAATGGAGGTTTCTCATGTAAAACAGTTTTTATAGTTGGCCAAATATTTTATTGCACTCTAACGGCCACGTTGTATTCTAGACTACATATCGTTACAATATTAGAGCATTCAACGTCTTGACCCGTCTGTATATAGTGTTCGGTTTGATTCATTCCATGCAACCAATTTGTCATCCAATTTTACCAGTTAAATTTTGTTTCACCAAAACCATCCCACTATGTTGACCACATTAAAACTGTGACAATAGCTTGCTAATGACTCCCAAGAGTTCTTGGGCTTACGGTATTTAAAGATACATCCCAGTGTGAATTAAGACTTAGGAATTATGGAGTATGAAATTGGAATATTTGAATAATTCGAGTAATTAGAATTTTTCGCGAATTTCGAATACTGCGAATAATTAGCGAATTATTATTGGGCAGAGTACTTAACGACAGGGCCAACTACTGACATAACATAAGCTTTAATCTGCACACAACTGAATCACCATGTGATGACTACTCTTAGAACAGTTTGTACAGAGTTGTTACAATGGCGTTCAGTCAGTAGCACAAAACTAAGGTGTAGACATTAGAGACTATATGTTTAACTATTTTAACACTCCCCCTTAGTCACTAATGTCTGTAACCACAATGCGGATATTTAGAGTTGTGCTTCATGCTACTATGCGTTGGCAAGATGACATCTGCTTCCCCATCGGTGGCAGGGTGAAATCTCTTTGTTACGGTCTTGTTGTCGTAGGAAGTGGAGTTTAGGAGTGACAGGTGCCGTTCTTTAACCTGACAGACGCAGGCACAGTGTACTGCTCTGCCAGATGCTGCTTGTCGTGGACGTTCTCCTGTGTCGTCGTATGGCGTTGGGTGTTCTCGACTTCTTCGTGACCGGCGGACAACTTGACCGGTATCGGCGGTGTCTTCTCTTCTGTTGACGACGTCTGCATCTTCAGCTAACTCCCATTCTGGCTTGTTGTCGTTTGCTGCAGGACATGGAAAAACTTGTTCGTCACAACGAACACCTCTTGTAGTGAACACTTTCCTTTTCCCTGGACCGTACAGACGATAACTCTCTCTATTCGTTTTTGACTCATTCTTTTTCACCCTGATTCCCTTGACCAGCTGCTGAGAAAACATGAGCTTCTTCTTCTCGCAGGGACGGCCAAGTCGTTGATTCCAGAGGTCAACATCCCCAATGGCAGCAACGCTGGACTGTTCGCCAGTCCACTTGCAGTTCAGTTTGTACAACTTTTCTACCAGAGAAGCTACGCCAAGAATTTGTCCTTTTCTTGAAATGTAACACCTGTTTTTTAGGAATTCCACTGTTTTCCCCTTCATGGAAATAGCTTTCACCGACAACAAATTTAAAGTCAATTTTGGAACAAAATAAACATTTTTGAATTCAGTAATTTTATTTCCCTTCGGAAGAAACAAAGTCATGACTACGTTACCAACCCCAACCGCTTCCACGGTCCTACCGTCTCCGAGCGTTACCTGTTCATACCGCTCCGCATAGTCTCTGAACCAATCCCTCCTGCATGTCATATGTTGGGAGGCACCAGAGTCTATGTACCAAGCACAATCCTTTTGGGAACCACTAGCGGAGAGAACGTTTTGACCTCCACTAGTCGCCAGGAAAGCGCCATTGGACGATTCGTCGGAAGAACTGTCACCAGATGCACAGGCGGCGCTTGCCTTTTGTGACTTTCGATGACCTTTGTAGTTTCGATAGGAGTGCCATTCTTTCCTTGAGTTGCACTCTTTTGCGTAGTGTCCTGGCTTGTTACACTTGAAACAGTTACCTCTTTTGGCATATGAACCTTTATATCTTTGTGCTGACAAAGCCTTTTCTTGACTTTCAACGACTTCCTGACTTTCTTTCCTTTTGGCCTCTTCTTGAAGGAGACGACTTTGTATGAAGGTGAGCGTCAACTCACCATCTCGGGAATCTAACGCAGTGATTAGATTGTTGTAGGAATCTGGCAAACTTGACAATAAAATCGTCACCAAATCTTCTTCGCTGACCACGGCATCGATAGCCGCTAACTGATCAGCCAAATCTTTAATTTGGTTGATATGCGTTAACATATCCTGGCCTTCTGTCATCACGACACGAAACAGTTTTCTTCGCAGAAACAATTTGTTCACCAACGTTCTGCGCTCGTAATGGGTCTTCAAGTTTTCCCACGCTTCCTGGGCAGTCTTGGCAGCCTTCACCAAGAAAATCTGAGAGTCATCTAACCCCAGAACCAGAGTTGATAAAGCTCTGTTCGCCCTTTTTCGGAAGACCCTTTCTTGACCCGGAGTAGCACCAGCAGGTGAAGCTTCAGTTCCCTCGGCAAATCCCCACAGATCCCTCTCCATCAATAACATCTGCATCTTAAATTTCCACATAGGGTAATTAGTCCCATCAAATTTATCAATGGAGAGTCCTTTCGATTGCTCCGCCATTACCGGATCTGCTGTAGGCAGGAAAGAATGGCAGACTAACCAAAACGGATCAGAACTTCACAAAAAGTCACTTTAACGAGGATCACCAAGGACGCCCTGGGCCCATAACCTATTGGGCAGAGTACTTAACGACAGGGCCAACTACTGACATAACATAAGCTTTAATCTGCACACAACTGAATCACCATGTGATGACTACTCTTAGAACAGTTTGTACAGAGTTGTTACAATGGCGTTCAGTCAGTAGCACAAAACTAAGGTGTAGACATTAGAGACTATATGTTTAACTATTTTAACAATTATTCGCATAGTATCTAACGAATAATGACGAATATTCAAATATCAGTTTCACTATTTATGCTTAGTACTATTAAGACTGCTAGTCATGCTCAATTCGTTTAAGTTAGGACCCCGCAAAACTTCGGGGTTCCCACTTTGCACTAAATAAACACTGTCCTTTCCTGTACGTATCTGCTCGCTAATTCCCTAATTAGCCTAAAGCTTGTGTGTCTATCTTACATTTTAAACACTTGCATTTATCACAAAATTACAGCCATGCCGTTATGTAAGAGGACAAAATTTTCTTTAAATTTTCATTCATTTTCTTTTTCTTTTTCTTGGGAAAGAAGAAAATTTCAGCAAGGTAAGTCAAGATTGGACAGCTGTCAAGGTCTGTGATATAAACACTACGTTTGAAGGAGAAAATATCCTACCGTAAGCATTGGTGAAAAGTGCAAGAGTTTAGACTTAGCGCAGCATGAAACCATTAATCAATTTATGAAATTAAAGGAACATTTTCTTTTTCTTTCGTTTTGTTTCTCCTCAAATAACGGCATGGCTGTACATTTTAAACATAGCATTAAAATATTAATTCTAACGAAAATTCCGGCGTGATTAATGAATCACGCAAGTCATACCGCAAATCAATTCATTAATCAGGCCAGCGGAATTCATTAATTACGCTGGTCAGACCTGCGGAATTTATTATTTTACGCAGCATCGCGTTCCGGCCATATGGTGATAGACCCAAAGCCATTGAAGCAATGAATGATCAGTTCGCGCCCAAATATGCTTTCCGAACAAATATTGTCTAAAATAGTTCACAAAGAAGACTATAGCAAATAACTCCCGTCTGGTGACAAAGTAACTGTTTCTGATCTAGTTAGCTTTTCGCTGATGTGAGCAATAGGCTTTTCAATGCCGTTTGCTGAAGCATCAGAAAGTTTTTATTTAAGTAGCTGATAAGAACTCTCAGCTTTATCCGACCAGGCAAAGTCTCATCACAGTCCCGTTGTGTCACAGACCCATTGATAGATCCATAAGAATTTTAGAGATGCCGACAGTTCAGGCCGTCGGTTTGAAAGACTTGCTGCGTACAGCTTCACGATTATCGGAAGAGCTTGCAAAAATCACCTAAATGACGATGCTTTCTCAAGGAAGAAGGACTGTTCTTGTAAATGGATGAAGAGTTCACACCGCTCTTGTCACCAAATAAATTCTATCGAATTCTATTCTATTGTTACTTATTCAAAACAGCAACGAGATTACAAAGAACTCTTTCGACTGGAGGAAGCGCAGCGAGCTGACACCGTCTTAGCTCTGATAATACGAATACCAGAATGGCAGACTGGACCACTGAGGACGACGTTAAAGCATGTTCTGCTGACGCTCGACGAATCCGTGACCAATTGGATTGACTGGCTACAGTAAACCAGATTTCATATTAGGAGATTTGATAACCGGCGAACAGGACAATCTTGAGGTCACATGTGTTAAAGATAGGAAACTAAAAAGTTTCAATTTGTTGGCATAGTGTCAAAACATCTCTAAACTAGGCAATGTTAACCAGCCTTGTCTGGCATCATTAGATGGACCTGAATAAGTGCTGTGATTTGTTGGAATTGGAATTTTGATTGAGGCTTTTAACAAATTTTAATTAATTTTTGAAGATAGCTTTTGAAGATACCAAACAAGGTTGGTTAGCAATTAGCATTACCCACTTTAGAGATTTTTGACACAAGGCTTCAAGAAGTGAAACTTTTTAGTTTCCTATGTTTCACACGAGTGAGCTGAACTCAGTTACTCGACAACCGTAAGACTTACAACTTTATTTTAAAAACTCATTAAAATATACCGTTTGGACTATAAAATACGCAAAAATTAGCGAATTCGGAAAAACCTGAAAAATACAAAAATTTGGACCCCCCCTAAGTGGACTTTCCTTATACTCTAAAACGGTGTCTTGTTTTTTGAAACATATATAGGTATATTATACCAGAAAATATGCCCACAAAGTGACTATAAAATTTTGTACCCGGCGTCCGCCCCCTCCACCGCTTGAGCTCATTCTGCTGGAGCAATCGTGGCGAAGTTGGTTAGAGTGACTGCACGTTAAGCAGTAGATCTCAGGTCCCACTGGATGTCCCTATTTTTCAGGCATCTGGTGGTACGCGATTTGCATTCCTTTAATTATATAAGTAATATAATGTCACAGTAATTGTTTGCATCTGTTCCGTTTTTTATCAGTTTTTCTTCGCTATCCTTTTTTATTGCAGCTAGTCTGAATTATGTCTGCAGCCAGAACCAGAAATTCTACTAGGCTAAGGACACTTATTCCAAGCAGCAAACCTGAAACAATGCACAATTCGCTGAATTCATGTGCGATTAAATGAGTCACTCAGTCAATCAATAATTGAATACGACATTCGTTATAATTACGGAATCAGAGCAATTGAGTTACGGCTATAAGAATTATGAAGTAGTTACATTCTGAGTAAAAGGGGTATATACTATGTAAAATTGTTTGTTTGTTTTGAATAAGAATGCCTATGTAGTTCGGGTTTTAAAGAAAACAGCCTCTCAATTCGAAATTCAAAATGTCTAATTTCGGGTTTTGAACGTACAGATCTCTGACTATTATGGATCTTTTCTTTCAACATTCGTTCCTTTCTAAGCCAATTTTTTATAGCGAAAGCGCATGTAAATATCTGCGAGTTTTATACAAATGGATGAAGCATGCTTAATTCTCAATTTCTAAACAAACCGAAAATGGTTCATAAGGGGGCAATTGTATTAACTTGAAGAATGTTCTGAATTCATTTTTGAACCAGTAACAGATTCCAATTTTTTGGAATACTGGGTAGTACTACTGCGTACATTTTGAAAGATTTAATGATGGCTTTGGTACCCAGCTGAGTTAACTTCGATTTTTCATAATAATTCTATTCATTATTATTAATGTTAATTGGATTATTAATTAAAGAGTGCATCCTAAACTTCATACAGTTTTGGCTGATACCGGAGGGCTCACAAAATAATTACAGTCAACGTTTTTCTTTAAAATAGCTAAATTCAATCAATTCAAATGGTAAATGAATGTATGGCCATGCATGCAAAACTTTGTTACTATTTGGTGTATTACGCTTGACTTTAAATCCAATTTGGAAGCTTTCACTCACAATTACAGACGATTTTCAACGACGACGCGTCAGGATATTGACAGCCCAGGATCAAACTCTTAATCGTGAAGTGAGAAGTCACTTCAGACGACACAAAATTTTAACCAAACTTGATTGTGTTACGGAAACATTTAATTACTTTTCCGACACTGAGAGAGCCCCTTCAAAACGCTGTTTGTTACTTACCGAACAGGCCTCCGATTCCAGACAGAAATGATGTAACTGAATAAACTGGTACTTCTTCAAAAACAGTAACTTTGGTTGATTCAAAGTAGATGTTTATTCTGACTAAATTCTCCCCCATGAAGTTTGCCACTTCCTGTCGAATAGCCATTTTGGTTGAGTTATCATAACTATTATTCAAAGATTTGGGAGTCTTTTCATGCTGATTAATGCGATCTTTCTGCTCTGGTTGGTCTAAATTTCAAGAATGTTAAATCATTCTTTAGAATTAATTAATCCCTAGTTGCAGAATATGATATATGTCACAACAGCTTGTGCACCGAGGTCTGCTAAAAATAACTTACCAGTGTTGTCAGCGTAATCAAAGTTAACATGTTGCGTAAGATAACCTTGATTACTCGCTTTGGTTTTCACCTTGTTTTTCCAGATTGCTCACCTTGAGTACTCCCTTCAGTGACAATAGCCTGGTCAAATATGGACAAGTATTCCCCCAGAGTTAACTTCTGCTCAAGTATACTTTCCAAACTTTCATATTCGTTGAGTTGTTCCTGAACAGTCACAAAAGACAGAGTACAGACTGTGCTTTGCTTGAAAGCATTTTTCTGCTTTTTCCAATGATATAATAATGGTTGCAATACACATAATTCATAGAAATACTTTAAGCAACCAAATTTTTATAATCTAGAGACAAAGTAAACAATGGTTTTAAATGACAATATGATAAGAAAGCCCTATCTGTGGCTTTGGGGTTAGCATTACCCCTACCAGGATAAGATACAAGCGCCAGCTCAGCACCACTGCCACTACTACTACTACTACTACTACTACTACTACTACTACTACACAGAATAAGCGTGGAGAAGGATTAATGGTTGGATATTCTCCTAAGACCAGTGCCAGACTGTAGACGGAGGTAGGCGATAGCTCCTCGAGTCATACATACTGTCCGTGAATGGCCCTTAAGGATTTGTGAAATATTAAACTAAAGTTGCATATTTAAACAGTAATAGTTAATTATTCAGTCTGAATTCAGTTCAGTCAGACATGGGCCAAGTATTCTGGTGTAGCCACAGAATATGAACATGTGACAGAATAGAAGTTATGGCAAATAATCAAAAATATTAAATTTTATCTTACCGTAACATAATCGAAACGACCTAGGATGTACCCAAATATAGTCTTCAAGAACTTGTTTGTAGGAAAGGCAGTAGCAACGGTGCTCAGTTTATACTTTCGCACTCTGCAAGGATGATAACATTCTCTGTCACATACGTTGTAACGCACAGAATTGGCGTACTAAAAGTAAGGCTACAATAATCACATACTGTAATCATAAACGCAAGTGAATAATTAAGATTACACTTGTACTACGCATTACGTAAGCCAGTGTGATTCACACCCAATTGCACCAAATGTGTTTAAAATCTAATTAGCTAAATTAGATTTTAAACAGATGTTAAATATATTTAAGTAACCAGGGCATTGCACCAACTTAAATATATTTAAAATCTGTTTAAAATCTGATTACCTATTGAAACTTAATTAGATTTTAAACATGCCGCATACTATGTTTAAAATCTGTTTAGCGTGAAAATCCAGCAGTTTGCACGTATTATATTAAAGTTTTCACTGTAAGCACCATTACTTTACTTGGGCGACTAATTTATTTTGTATATTTACAAATAAGAAATCTAATGGATTGAAAATTTAGAGATTCATTTCCTTTTATAGGCTTGCGTTGCACAGAAAAAATTTTTCTTGTGTAAATGCTTACTGATTAAATCCTGGAAAAAAACTACATTCATAACAGTCAATTACTTTTGCCAAGCTTTTACTAAGATAACAACAGTAGGCTACTATGCTTTGTTACCATTAAATAAGCATGACATTGCAGAGTTTATGACATTCACGCTAAGGCTTACCTAACTAAGAATGTAAAGAGCAAGTTTTGAAAACCGAATAATTAGATTTTAAGTAGTTTCTTACCGTCATGACTTTAGTTCTTTATTATTGGACAGCGCTACAACTTCAAAGCTGCCGCTTGCTGTCTGATAGGCTGGTTTAGTAACGTGACCCTTAATTAGATTTTAGCTAAACAGATTTTAATTTGAAGTTAAAAAGATTTTACGCAAAAACATTTTGGTGGAAAATGTGTTTAGTGTTAAAATCTTTCCAGCTAATAAGATTTTAAGATAATTAGATTTTACGTAGAAACATTTGGTGCAATCGGGCGTCAAACTTCCGTATGTCAGAAATGCGCACCCACTGCCCTCCACTGTTGGGATTTGAGCTTTAATTTCTCGTGAAAGATCTGCGAAGTTTTATTTAATATTTGATAAGGTGAAAGGAAACAATTTTATTGATATTGGAGCTGTTCTACTATTCGAATCCTTAGAACCATCTCCAACGTTCTGTTTCATAGTAATGTCTTCACATAAATTCATATGTTCAATGGAAATATCAGTATGCATCGGACCTCCAAATATTAGAGCACAAAACACAAAAGTGGACTTTTTTCGCTCGATTTTGTGGTTTAGCATCACGGAGCCATAGAGCCGAATTGGGAAAAACAAAAATGCTGTAGTGCACACTCTGCATACAGGCTTCCTGGCTCATACCGGCTTGCTTCATTAGGCTATCTAGTCCTGTGTAAAACAACAGCGCCTCTGAATCATTCCTCTGAATCATCCTTCGGCCCTCCCCCAACGTAGGGGTCGTCAACTTTTTGCTCCTGCTGACTTTAATCCTTTCATGCGGGACGCCAAATTTTTATATATTGTAGGCCTCACTATTAGCAAACGCTATGCCAAGATGCAGCGAAATCCCAGACCCAGTTGTGAGATATGGCAATTTAAAGTTTATTGTTATGGTTGTCGTTGTTGTTGTTGTTCAGCTGAAACTACAGCACCTTATCCGCCAAAACTTGAACTCTGCCAACTGCCAACTCAAATAGTTAGTACCTATCTGAACAAGAATGAACATTTATTACACAAAGTAGTACTGTCAAACAGCTCTTAACATGCAGAATTAAAAAATGCAGGTACCATTTTTTAGTTTTCGCAGGTTAAAGTTAATTGGGGCAGTTTACGACAGAATCTCTATACAGATTCATTTAGCCAAGCGTAGTCAATTATCGCCCCAGATACAGCAAATAGATCAACATTGTATGATTTAATATAAGCATATGTTATACTTGAGAATGCATTAACAGACATAGGAAAGATTGATAAGTCTAAATAAGTCTAAAGCTGATGGTCCTTTGGTGTAGTGGGCGCATGTCTGTCTCGAGATGAGCCGTGGTTCGATCCCGGCTGGACCAAATCTTTACTTTTAATGGTGAGTGAAAAGCTGAATCTGTCTCTTCCCCTCTCTCTCATAGGTCCTGGTTTCGTGGATACAAGGGTGCCTGACGCCTCGAGGGCTTGTCCTCGTTTCTTCTTGGTCCACCAGCCATGGTAGAAGCGCTGCAGCATGAATGCTTCCGGTCTCAGTTAACTTTAACCTGCGAAACTATTGCGTCAAGCCGAAATGAGCTTAGAAAGTCTGTATGCAGAGTGTGCACGATGTGCGGTAAGTACATGTACAGTAAATGTACAGTAAGGTTAAACACTTGGGCAATGAGATAGTATTATATATGTCTCATAACCTAATCAAATAGTTAGTGCCTATCTGAACAAGAATGAAAGTGTGATGTAAAACTCATGCAACTAGAATCTTTTAAATATAAAATTAGTGAAGAATTAGCGAAAAATTAGTGATAAATTTAAAAATTTGGAAAGCAAACCTTTCAAAGTTTGATACAGCTACCTCAAACCCAAACCTTAATCTTAAGTGCAACTTTATTGTTGAAAATAAAAGTGGAAAGACATACTTGAACTTAATCCTATCCATTAGCCAGTTTTTATTAGAGGAGTGATTTGCTTAATCCTTCCCGTAGTGCAGTGATATACTAAATCACTACACTAATTTTGGTCACTACGAATTAGCCTTCAAAACCGCACGCATTCTAAAACGCTGACTTTGCAAAATAAAAATAGTTTTCGGATATTAATAGTTGTTGTGTTTTAAAAAGCCAACAAACTAAACTTGCAATCGCAGAATGTGAACCACACAAATATTTTAAGTGATTACTTTGAATTAATTGAATGCTAATATATAAAACGTACAGCAGTAAAATTAGGGCATGTCCTGGGCAATTGAGCTCCGCAAGGTGCAGGTATTTGCGAAGGCCAAAAATTGGCCTTAAGGGTGAACATTTCAGGCGTAATACTCCCAGGAATTACGCAATTGCACAGTGTGTATACATATCGTTGCCGGCAAGAAATGCGGCACGTCTCATAGCTGAGCAGATTTGGTACCACCCCTTGCCTAGAGATTGCATCAAGATATCGACTAAATAGATCATCAACTGAATCAACTATGTCGCCGCTGCAGTTAGAGTATGGGCTGTGCTGCTTCTAAACGAATGAAAAATAATGTAGGGTAGACACTTCGCCAAGTGCGTAGACACATTGCGCATAGCCATTGTTCAGACAGAACTTACTGCAGATTTTACTTTTTTTAAAGATTTAAACATCTACTACAGTTTCTCGATGCTGCCTGAGGAAAATTAAGGAACATTTTTTGCCCCGAAAGAGCATTTTTAACTCAACTCAACAGAAAATCACAAGGTATAAGTATACGATAAAGGTGTGTCTAGTGGCATAAAAGCTAAACTACCTGCCCTCGGGTTGATTCTTGGCAAATAAAGGAACTCAATGCAAACTGTGCCTCTTAAAGACAATTCGGGAAAACTAAGGCTTTTTCCATGTACAATACAATAAACACTTTACCCACAAGATTGTGTCACGGCGGTTAAGAGCAAACAATGAACTACAAAGACATATTGAAGAGAATATGATACTAAAAATGTGTTACAAAAGTAGACTGAACATGTAACTGTTGCCATAGCTTGTCCAAAAGCTAGCGCCACGTTATATATGATTTCACGCTTCAAAGCCTGCAAATCTATTAATTACTCTAGTTGATCGCTATGTATTGTGTACTTTTCATCAAAGCAGTCAGATCTTTTTGTTTATGCAATACTTAAACTTACAACAGTGTCAGTTACGTCAACCCCAACAGAGAATGCTGCTCCTGCAACTGCTGTGAAGCCATACGTTTCTGGCAACGGAGTTTCCCGGGCCTCGTGCACTTGTACTCGAAATCCGACGTCGTCAGCAATTTGTGGTATATACTCAGTCTGATTTGCATACAAAATCAAGTTCAAGCCATACTTTGAACCTAGCAACAGGAAATAGATTTCATGCGACAATAACAGGAGCAACAGTCGCATGAAAGGCTAAATTATAAGATGAGTTTGTCATGCATTCATAGGTGTCAGTGACCAGTTTTCTGATGAAGCTATACAAATAACTTGGCAATAACCGTCTAGATTTATTCATTAATATATATTCACTTCTGAAAAATCCATTCGTTGATAATGGATGTGTGAGCTCTCAAATCTATTTATTAGTTCATGCAAACCCTTTTAATTGAATGAAGTTAAAGGTGCAAGCATAGTTTACCGTATTCTGCTAGCTAACTTTATAACAGCAAATCGCAATAACTTAGAATACAACTTGACAACACTACTAATGGTGCAAACATGCAATGAGTGATCAAGTGCCTACAGATGTGATGTTGCATGTTCATCGTTGAATAATTCGATGTGCGTTTTTAGTAATTTTTTGTCGAATTCTAAATACTGAGGAAAAGGTTAAAAATGCATCGCAGTAAGATATTAAGTAATTCACATGCCAAGTTTAAGTTCTCTAACATTACTTTTTCGAAAGTAATCCCATTCAAAATTTCATTTAGTTTTTCTGTATGTGAGCTATCATCTAATGGAAAAGTTCTATCTTTTAGAGATCTGCTCTCTGTGGGATGCTGCTGTCGCTCTTCAGTTTTTGTTTCAATATGTCAAGAGCAGGTGCTGGTGGAACATTCGTGAATCTAAGCTTACTAGACGATAGGTCTCAGACGCGGTTGCATCTATTACTTTCTGAATCATGTCTGTAATATTGGAACCTTCGAGGCGATGTAACTTGGAATGATGACAATCACTAGAAATTTCGCCACTGCTTGGGTTGCAGAACCAATACAGTTGATTATAGGGTGCATAAATGCTTTCTGTTTGGGGACCTCTGTAAACCGAATTGATGCTGCGGCTTCCTGTGCAGAGGCACTAAGCTGGAGTTGGAGTTGGGATTCGATCCGTAGGTAGTTGTTAGAATTTTATTGGATCGTTGGATAGAATTTATCGAATAGAATTGGATCTGTCAGTTACTAGGTTCGGCAATTTCTCGGTGTACTCGATTTGGTTGAGTACCATTGTGGCATTTCCTTTGTTTGCTGGCAAGACTATGATGCTGCTGTTTGTTGCCAAGGTTTTTTCAGTGCCTTTTAGTCCTGTTCTGTGATGTCGGGTTTGCATTCCTTCATTTTCCGAGAGCGTCCTTAACCTTCCACCGTAGCTCAGGCCTAGGTAATTCCTTTGTCACTTGATTTAATGCCAGCCATTATTTCAGTTTTTGTTTTTTGCTATTACTCTTATATTAATATTACATTACACTAGCTATTACATGTGGCAACATTACAGGAAAATTCTAATACACAACCAAAGTGCAATGTCACAGTACACAATACAAGCATATTATAAGGGCACACACTGAGTGCCGGCAAACCTCAAGGAATACCGTAACTATGAATTCCAAGTAGGCGAAAATTCCCCCCTGGTTTCATACTATGACAAATCCCTAACCACCTCTTATCCAAACAACCCTGAGGGGCTACTTACCTGTGGACGCCCATAGGAAATAATGGGCGAAACGTCGCGGCCCAAAATTTCTAACAGCTGCTATGGCAAGAATGTCCAAATTTTAACCTTAAATGACAATGACGTTGAAATGACGCCACGAAGAGCATATAGATCAGAGTAAACAAGTTACTGGTACCCCAACAGCATAAATCAAATCTTCAATCTAGGATCTTCAATTAGAATTATGTAAAAAATACCTGTTATATCTACATTTTCCATAGACCAGAAAGTAGTGCACAGACCGTAGGTACCATGTCGCCACGTTCTGTTCAATATAAGCGGAGTCTCTGCATTGTCTCCGAAACAGTATACATCTTTAAACGTGCACTTTACCACTAAATCCAAAGGATTATGACTGCTGCCTTCTATGGCTTTCTTAGAAGACAGGAACATTGTCTGCTCCAGAGGTACTGTTAACAATTTCTGAAAACAAAACGAAACATTAATTGAAGCATATGACTATGCTTGGAAGTGGCCTACTCAAAAGTTGGACATCGTTCACAGCTAACTTAAATGATTCCTTATTACCATCATCTGAATGCTGTAGTAGTATTTCGACATGGTCGATTATGAAATGGAATGACTTACCATATCAAAACCTATAATGTTATTTTTGAGAGCAGTTTCTAGCTTATATTCAATTCCGTCGCTGGGATTGAACACCACATCATCTTGTGTCAAAATACCATCCAATTTGCTACTTTTTATTGGATTGAGATTGCAGATAGTCACAGCAGGAAATGGTTGCCAATTATCGTCAATGATCGATACCTTTGTTGTTGTTGGATAGCTGTAAATTGATCAACGAATATGCGTCAGTAATTAATATTTCAAGCAAGTAGTCTCTATGGTAATCTATGCAGAGCGCTAGGAATACGCTTCCGATGGCGAATTGTGACATAAGTAGATATGAAACTAAGGTTATGGGACAGATCCACAGACAATTTTAGTGCGAACCTACAGCCACGTCGGAATTTTAGGGGAAAGAAAAAGAAAGAAAATGGAAAGAATTCTTGAAATAAAGAAAAATAAAAATAAATTCCACTTCAATTTTCTTTAATTTAAATAAGAAGAGAAAGAAAAGCGGTTCCTTTTAATTGCTTGCTGCTTTACTTTGTGACTTCCCAATTTCCTTGCCTTCTTAAATTCGCTAAGACTCCAATTGAAATTGACAGGTGCTACGCTTCTAACATGGACGTGTATAACAGGTCGCATATATTAAAGCTAGCAGGACTTCTTAGCAAGAGGTCATTTGGTTGGACTGCTTGCGCAAGTTGACTGACAGCTGAAACCTGAGACAGCCTAATTGACCTTTTCTTCTTTAAATAAAGAAAAAGAAAAAGAAAATTGTGCCCCAATTTCTTCTTTTGCAAGAAAAAGAAAAAGAAAAAGAAAAGAAAATTTACAGAAAATTTTTCCCCTAAAATAACGGCGTGGCTGTATGTAAGCGAGACAACATCCTGTAAAACGCCGAGCTTATTTTCGGCTCTCACAGACACCGATAAGTCCGAAAATGTTTTGCCTCCCTGCCAAAGGTTCTCATCTGACGGCTTAAAGGTTGTCGTCGGCTATCTATAGCTTACATGTTGAATAAACACAGATTATTGAATAAATTATAAATAATAAATAAATACGTTTGCAGCTACATATTTGTTATATATTATAATGTCCACATGCATAACTTGTAACATCATCATCTAACAAATGCCTTTCATCGTTAAAAGGACACAGCCCCTTGTTGTTTAAATGTACAATACATAGCTTATATATTTTTCACTTCTAATAAAATTTATTTGATGAAACCAAGAGTATATAATGTCAAGAGTTTAGCAGTAGGCACGCTCTCTGTTATCGGAGCAAAAACTATGCTCTGATCGCTAGCGGCTGATCCCTCCCATTTGGGATTTGGATCTCCGGATTTGGCTCAGCAGGTCTTAACGGTCAGGAAAATCCACTAAATGTGCGGTGACACGAAATTTCGCAACTTTGCATTGAGCTTTTTCGCAACTGGAGATGTTTTAGCTCAAACCAAGAAAAAAGTCCCTCCGCAATAGTGCGAGTTCTCATCCTGCCCAAAATCACGCGAATCGATTGGGTAGTTTTTGAGACATCGATGTTCAAAACAAAATAATCGCACTTTTGCCAAAATCGTTTTTCTGCCAAATCTCTAGCTTAGAGCAACAAACTCCGGCTAATAGGCATTGATAAAATGTGCAATGAGACTGTGTATCGATCGAGTATAAATAAACCAAAATTGTCCATATGATTTGGCAGTAATTTTGAAAAAACTGATTTTCTCGAAAACGGCCATTTTTGAACCCCAAAAATCGTTTTTTTGCTTATACTGACTTAACCACTAGAGATAGCTCAAAAGTTGTAAAAGCAAAAATGTTCATTTCTGTGCCCTCTATCCAGCCATACCAACCAATCCGGTGTCTCTACTATGTACTGAGAGAATAATGGCAAAAACCAAAAATTTCTTATCTTTGCACCTAAAATGCGGGACTGGTCCCTGAATGTTAAAGAGCACCGAAATAGTATATTTGGAAAGTTTCCTCCACTTTCATAAAGAATTAAAGCCTATAGGATCAAATTTACACAAAGCGATACCCGCACCTTAAGTCTTCTGAAAAGTTCTTTTGCAGCGGTTGAAAGGGCAAAAATAGCTCTGATTTACCCGGTGTTGGATATTTCGAGTACTCCTTGTATTTTCTATATCAAATTATTTAAAACGGAATGATATCCTTACGAACGGTCAATGCAAACTTCTCCTCTCGTGTATGAACTTCAGTCTACATAGGTAATAGTTCAAATTCCAGGGATTGGGCTCTTTTAGTTCAGTTGTGGGCAGGAAGTCTTAGTGAGGTGAGGAGGTGGGTTTTATCATCCTTTATTATGTCCGCTCTACTGATTTTGTGAAGTTTGGCTGTCGTTGTAAACGTGTTAGCATTTGCTTGATTCTGTAGTTCGGGTTTCTGGTAACCCTTCCATGCGATGGCAGGAGAGGTAGGTATGTACATATGGCGGGGAAGGTATGTACACGAGGGCATCAGGTCTGTACATTGTCCGAAAATGTATGTACAGTTCGTATCATACGTGGTAGGAAAGTACATAAGTATGTACACATCGTCCGAGAGGAGAGGGAGAGGCACACCCCCCCCCCCCCCAGTTTTTCACATTAATAAGTCACATCCAGCGAAACCCATGTATGTATATGTGTATATGTGTGTACAGTGTGAGCGATGTCACGAACGATGTCATGGCGGGACCCATGTATGTATATGTGTATATGTGTGTACAGTGTGAGCGATGTCATGGCGGGACCCATGTATGTATATGTGTCTATGTGTGTACAGTGTGAGCGATGTCACGAACGATGTCATGGCGGGACACATGTATGCATATGTGTATATGTGTGTACAGTGTGAACGATGACATGGGGGGACCCATGTATGTATATGTGTATATGTGTGTACAGTGTGAACGATGTCACGAACGATGTCATGGCGGGACCTATGTATGTATATGTGTATATGTGTGTACAGTGTGAGCGATGTCACGAACGATGTCATGGCGGGACCCATGTATTAGGCATGGGCACGGGTCCAAATATTTGGACCCGGGTACCCGGTACTATCCGAAGCCCTATGTCGGGTAATTGCGACACTACCCGGGTACCCGGGTACCCGGGTACCCGAGCACTTTCGGGTACCCGAGAAATTTTTAACCCATTTTTCGGATTTGGCCATTTTGAAATTTAACTTTTTTCAGAGGTCTTTATTCACATTGAGCTTAGATTGGATAGATTTTTATTCCTAAGTTATTTCAAAGGAGTTTTAAAGACTTAAAATGGATTATAAGATCTTTCAATTAATTGTAACGGTATCAGAAGCTGATGCTGATACAGACAACATTGGTTTTTATTTTAGAACCGCGCTCAGACTAGCAATTTTCTGAGTTTCGTACCACCGTTGCGCTGTCGCTTCCTCTAACCTTTAACTATTAACAAATTTTAGAAAGCATTTGGATTATAAGAGCAAATCCCCATGACAAAACTTAGCTAACTTCAACTGCTTGTCTCTGCAAAGTTTTTTGTTTCCTTTTATGTAATTTCTTAATGAAACCACGTAAAAATAAAATGTTTTGGATAAAAAACAACTTTTTGTGGTCGGACACTACACTTTACTTACAACAAATGTAAAATTTTAAACTCACTCGCTCAATAAATTGACTTATATATGTGTTGAGATTAGTATTTACATTTTCCATTTAGATTAATTTTATAATTTTTTGCCTGAAAACAATTGCTACTTTCCAATTTCTTTTTACTCTCTCTGTCCTTTTGCTTTTTGGAGTAACTTTACTAAGCGTAAAACTGATGAGAGATGCAAGTCCTTTAGAACTTTTATTAAACGTTTACAAGACATTTATTAAATATTCCATGAAATAAATGCATTTATTGTCATTAAGATTCCACTGTTGTGTCCAAAGAAATTCAAAGTAACCATCTCCCTCAAGTTGGCTAAACTTTCTCAGTCACTATTAAATAAAATGACTAATAAGAAAAGAAAAAGATGATGTGTACTCACATCTTCAATGAAGCGTTATCCGGTATTAGGAAAGTGGACGAATCTCTGTGTGCATGCAACTTGCAGTCTTTAAAGGCGTGCTACCACCGGCATACCAAAGAATCATCCAAAAGCTCGTATGCTAACATTCGGTTAAATGAATGTTCAAACGATCTGGGAGCATTTTCTTAGTTCAGAATTCAGTTTAGAAACAGCTTGACAAAAATTGAAACCTAATAAGCGTTGGCCGTTAATGAAGGAAGTTTTTCAACGTTGACCATGTGGCATTAAAGAGGATCCCTAAACTTTCAAGATCATATACTATTGACACCATCTAATGGTACCTAGTATTGTTACTTACAGCTTAGGGAACAACGCAGAGCTGTGGCAAAAGTCACTGATTTGATGCGAACAGTTTTGTTTGTATCTTGTGAATTTTAAAGTTTTAACTAATTCATCGTCTTCCGCATATTGCTCCAACAGGAACTTAAAGAAAGAAAAAATTATTAAAGCAATTCAAATTTAATATTTTAAAAACAAATCTAAAAATAGAAAATTATAAAATGTTTGAAAAATACCAGGACTAATTCCTCTTCTCATTATATACGGTTTTCTGGTGTAGTATTTTTTCTAATAGTAATTTTATAATAAACTGAAAAAAATCTTCGGTGGTTACAAATTTTCTTAGCCAAAAAATTTCTCTCTGCTTGATTCAGATTAATCCGGTTTTATCCGGTTTTTTCCGGTTTTAACTGGATATCGGGTACCCGAAGCAGGACCCGGGTACCCGAAAATTTTCGGGTACCCGGGTACCCGTCGGGTACCCGACTACCCGTGCCCATGCCTACCATGTATGTATATGTGTATATGTGTGTACAGTGTGAATGATGTCACGAACGATGTCATGGCGGGACCCATGTATGTATATGTGTATATGTGTGTACAGTGTGAATGATGTCACGAACGATGTCATGGCGGGACCCATGTATGTATATGTGTATATGTGTGTACAGTGTGAGCGATGTCACGAACGATGTCATGGCGGGACCCATGTATGTATATGTGTATATGTGTGGACAGTGTGAACGATGTCATGGTGGGACCCATGTATGTATATGTGTATATGTGTGTACAGTGTGAGCGATGTCACGAACGATGACATGGGGGGACCCATGTATGTATATGTATATATGTGTGTACAGTGTGAACGATGTCATGGGGGGACCCATGTATGTATATGTGTATATGTGTGTACAGTGTGAGCGATGTAACGAACGATGTCATGGCGGGACCCATGTATGTATATGTGCATATGTATGTACAGTGTGAGCGATGTCACGAACAATGTCATGGCGGGACCCATGTATGTATATGTGTATATGTGTGTACAGTGTGAACGATGTCACGAACGATGTCATGGCGGGACCCATGTATGTATATGTGTATATGTGTGTACAGTGTGAGCGATGTCACGAACGATGTCATGGCGGCGACCCATGTATGTATATGTGTATGTGTGTGTACAGTGTGAGCGATGTCACGAACGATGTCATGGCGGGACCCATGTATGTATATGTGTATATGTGTGTACAGTGTGAACGATGACATGGGGGGACCCATGTATGTATATGTGTATATGTGTGTACAGTGTGAACGATGTCACGAACGATGTCATGGGGGGACCCATGCATGTGTATGTGTGTACAGTGTGAGCGATGTCACGAACGATGTCATGGCGGGACCCATGTATGTATATGTGTATATGTGTGTACAGTGTGAGCGATGTCACGAACGATGTCATGGCGGGACACATGTATGCATATGTGTATATGTGTGTACAGTGTGAACGATGACATGGGGGGACCCATGTATGTATATGTGTATATGTGTGTACAGTGTGAACGATGTCACGAACGATGTCATGGCGGGACCTATGTATGTATATGTGTATATGTGTGTACAGTGTGAGCGATGTCACGAACGATGTCATGGCGGGACCCATGTATTAGGCATGGGCACGGGTCCAAATATTTGGACCCGGGTACCCGGTACTATCCGAAGCCCTATGTCGGGTAATTGCGACACTACCCGGGTACCCGGGTACTCGGGTACCCGGGTACCCGAGCACTTTCGGGTACCCGAGAAATTTTTAACCCATTTTTCGGATTTGGCCATTTTGAAATTTAACTTTTTTCAGAGGTCTTTATTCACATTGAGCTTAGATTGGATAGATTTTTATTCCTAAGTTATTTCAAAGGAGTTTTAAAGACTTAAAATGGATTATAAGATCTTTCAATTAATTGTAACGGTATCAGAAGCTGATGCTGATACAGACAACATTGGTTTTTATTTTAGAACCGCGCTCAGTCTAGCAATTTTCTGAGTTTCGTACCACCGTTGCGCTGTCGCTTCCTCTAACCTTTAACTATTAACAAATTTTAGAAAGCATTTGGATTATAAGAGCAAATCCCCATGACAAAACTTAGCTAACTTCAACTGCTTGTCTCTGCAAAGTTTTTTGTTTCCTTTTATGTAATTTCTTAATGAAACCACGTAAAAATAAAATGTTTTGGATAAAAAACAACTTTTTGTGGTCGGACACTACACTTTACTTACAACAAATGTAAAATTTTAAACTCACTCGCTCAATAAATTGACTTATATATGTGTTGAGATTAGTATTTACATTTTCCATTTAGATTAATTTTATAATTTTTTGCCTGAAAACAATTGCTACTTTCCAATTTCTTTTTCCTCTCTCTGTCCTTTTGCTTTTGGAGTAACTTTACTAAGCGTAAAACTGATGAGAGATGCAAGTCCTTTAGAACTTTTATTAAACGTTTACAAGACATTTATTAAATATTCCATGAAATAAATGCATTTATTGTCATTAAGATTCCACTGTTGTGTCCAAAGAAATTCAAAGTAACCATCTCCCTCAAGTTGGCTAAACTTTCTCAGTCACTATTAAATAAAATGACTAATAAGAAAAGAAAAAGATGATGTGTACTCACATCTTCAATGAAGCGTTATCCGGTATTAGGAAAGTGGACGAATCTCTGTGTGCATGCAACTTGCAGTCTTTAAAGGCGTGCTACCACCGGCATACCAAAGAATCATCCAAAAGCTCGTATGCTAACATTCGGTTAAATGAATGTTCAAACGATCTGGGAGCATTTTCTTAGTTCAGAATTCAGTTTAGAAACAGCTTGACAAAAATTGAAACCTAATAAGCGTTGGCCGTTAATGAAGGAAGTTTTTCAACGTTGACCATGTGGCATTAAAGAGGATCCCTAAACTTTCAAGATCATATACTATTGACACCATCTAATGGTACCTAGTATTGTTACTTACAGCTTAGGGAACAACGCAGAGCTGTGGCAAAAGTCACTGATTTGATGCGAACAGTTTTGTTTGTATCTTGTGAATTTTAATGTTTTAACTAATTCATCGTCTTCCGCATATTGCTCCAACAGGAACTTAAAGAAAGAAAAAATTATTAAAGCAATTCAAATTTAATATTTTAAAAACAAATCTAAAAATAGAAAATTATAAAATGTTTGAAAAATACCAGGACTAATTCCTCTTCTCATTATATACGGTTTTCTGGTGTAGTATTTTTTCTAATAGTAATTTTATAATAAACTGAAAAAATCTTCGGTGGTTACAAATTTTCTTAGCCAAAAAATTTCTCTCTGCTTGATTCAGATTAATCCGGTTTTATCCGGTTTTTTCCGGTTTTAACTGGATATCGGGTACCCGAAGCAGGACCCGGGTACCCGAAAATTTTCGGGTACCCGGGTACCCGTCGGGTACCCGACTACCCGTGCCCATGCCTACCATGTATGTATATGTGTATATGTGTGTACAGTGTGAATGATGTCACGAACGATGTCATGGCGGGACCCATGTATGTATATGTGTATATGTGTGTACAGTGTGAATGATGTCACGAACGATGTCATGGCGGGACCCATGTATGTATATGTGTATATGTGTGTACAGTGTGAGCGATGTCACGAACGATGTCATGGCGGGACCCATGTATGTATATGTGTATATGTGTGGACAGTGTGAACGATGTCATGGTGGGACCCATGTATGTATATGTGTATATGTGTGTACAGTGTGAGCGATGTCACGAACGATGACATGGGGGGACCCATGTATGTATATGTATATATGTGTGTACAGTGTGAACGATGTCATGGGGGGACCCATGTATGTATATGTGTATATGTGTGTACAGTGTGAGCGATGTAACGAACGATGTCATGGCGGGACCCATGTATGTATATGTGCATATGTATGTACAGTGTGAGCGATGTCACGAACAATGTCATGGCGGGACCCATGTATGTATATGTGTATATGTGTGTACAGTGTGAGCGATGTCACGAACGATGTCATGGCGGGACCCATGTATGTATATGTGTATATGTGTGTACAGTGTGAATGATGTCACGAACGATGTCATGGCGGGACCCATGTATGTATATGTGTATATGTGTGTACAGTGTGAGCGATGTCACGAACGATGTCATGGCGGGACCCATGTATGTATATGTGTATATGTGTGGACAGTGTGAACGATGTCATGGTGGGACCCATGTATGTATATGTGTATATGTGTGTACAGTGTGAGCGATGTCACGAACGATGACATGGGGGGACCCATGTATGTATATGTATATATGTGTGTACAGTGTGAACGATGTCATGGGGGGACCCATGTATGTATATGTGTATATGTGTGTACAGTGTGAGCGATGTCACGAACGATGTCATGGCGGGACCCATGCATGTGTATGTGTGTACAGTGTGAGCGATGTCACGAACGATGTCATGGCGGGACCCATGTATGTATATGTGTATATGTGTGTACAGTGTGAGCGATGTCACGAACGATGTCATGGCGGGACACATCTATGCATATGTGTATATGTGTGTACAGTGTGAACGATGACATGGGGGGACCCATGTATGTATATGTGTATATGTGTGTACAGTGTGAACGATGTCACGAACGATGTCATGGCGGGACCTATGTATGTATATGTGTATATGTGTGTACAGTGTGAGCGATGTCACGAACGATGTCATGGCGGGACCCATGTATTAGGCATGGGCACGGGTCCAAATATTTGGACCCGGGTACCCGGTACTATCCGAAGCCCTATGTCGGGTAATTGCGACACTACCCGGGTACCCGGGTACTCGGGTACCCGGGTACCCGAGCACTTTCGGGTACCCGAGAAATTTTTAACCCATTTTTCGGATTTGGCCATTTTGAAATTTAACTTTTTTCAGAGGTCTTTATTCACATTGAGCTTAGATTGGATAGATTTTTATTCCTAAGTTATTTCAAAGGAGTTTTAAAGACTTAAAATGGATTATAAGATCTTTCAATTAATTGTAACGGTATCAGAAGCTGATGCTGATACAGACAACATTGGTTTTTATTTTAGAACCGCGCTCAGACTAGCAATTTTCTGAGTTTCGTACCACCGTTGCGCTGTCGCTTCCTCTAACCTTTAACTATTAACAAATTTTAGAAAGCATTTGGATTATAAGAGCAAATCCCCATGACAAAACTTAGCTAACTTCAACTGCTTGTCTCTGCAAAGTTTTTTGTTTCCTTTTATGTAATTTCTTAATGAAACCACGTAAAAATAAAATGTTTTGGATAAAAAACAACTTTTTGTGGTCGGACACTACACTTTACTTACAACAAATGTAAAATTTTAAACTCACTCGCTCAATAAATTGACTTATATATGTGTTGAGATTAGTATTTACATTTTCCATTTAGATTAATTTTATAATTTTTTGCCTGAAAACAATTGCTACTTTCCAATTTCTTTTTCCTCTCTCTGTCCTTTTGCTTTTGGAGTAACTTTACTAAGCGTAAAACTGATGAGAGATGCAAGTCCTTTAGAACTTTTATTAAACGTTTACAAGACATTTATTAAATATTCCATGAAATAAATGCATTTATTGTCATTAAGATTCCACTGTTGTGTCCAAAGAAATTCAAAGTAACCATCTCCCTCAAGTTGGCTAAACTTTCTCAGTCACTATTAAATAAAATGACTAATAAGAAAAGAAAAAGATGATGTGTACTCACATCTTCAATGAAGCGTTATCCGGTATTAGGAAAGTGGACGAATCTCTGTGTGCATGCAACTTGCAGTCTTTAAAGGCGTGCTACCACCGGCATACCAAAAGAATCATCCAAAAGCTCGTATGCTAACATTCGGTTAAATGAATGTTCAAACGATCTGGGAGCATTTTCTTAGTTCAGAATTCAGTTTAGAAACAGCTTGACAAAAATTGAAACCTAATAAGCGTTGGCCGTTAATGAAGGAAGTTTTTCAACGTTGACCATGTGGCATTAAAGAGGATCCCTAAACTTTCAAGATCATATACTATTGACACCATCTAATGGTACCTAGTATTGTTACTTACAGCTTAGGGAACAACGCAGAGCTGTGGCAAAAGTCACTGATTTGATGCGAACAGTTTTGTTTGTATCTTGTGAATTTTAAAGTTTTAACTAATTCATCGTCTTCCGCATATTGCTCCAACAGGAACTTAAAGAAAGAAAAAATTATTAAAGCAATTCAAATTTAATATTTTAAAAACAAATCTAAAAATAGAAAATTACAAAATGTTTGAAAAATACCAGGACTAATTCCTCTTCTCATTATATACGGTTTTCTGGTGTAGTATTTTTTCTAATAGTAATTTTATAATAAACTGAAAAAATCTTCGGTGGTTACAAATTTTCTTAGCCAAAAAATTTCTCTCTGCTTGATTCAGATTAATCCGGTTTTATCCGGTTTTTTCCGGTTTTAACTGGATATCGGGTACCCGAAGCAGGACCCGGGTACCCGAAAATTTTCGGGTACCCGGGTACCCGTCGGGTACCCGACTACCCGTGCCCATGCCTACCATGTATGTATATGTGTATATGTGTGTACAGTGTGAATGATGTCACGAACGATGTCATGGCGGGACCCATGTATGTATATGTGTATATGTGTGTACAGTGTGAATGATGTCACGAACGATGTCATGGCGGGACCCATGTATGTATATGTGTATATGTGTGTACAGTGTGAGCGATGTCACGAACGATGTCATGGCGGGACCCATGTATGTATATGTGTATATGTGTGGACAGTGTGAACGATGTCATGGTGGGACCCATGTATGTATATGTGTATATGTGTGTACAGTGTGAGCGATGTCACGAACGATGACATGGGGGGGACCCATGTATGTATATGTATATATGTGTGTACAGTGTGAACGATGTCATGGGGGGGACCCATGTATGTATATGTGTATATGTGTGTACAGTGTGAGCGATGTAACGAACGATGTCATGGCGGGACCCATGTATGTATATGTGCATATGTATGTACAGTGTGAGCGATGTCACGAACAATGTCATGGCGGGACCCATGTATGTATATGTGTATATGTGTGTACAGTGTGAACGATGTCACGAACGATGTCATGGCGGGACCCATGTATGTATATGTGTATATGTGTGTACAGTGTGAGCGATGTCACGAACGATGTCATGGCGGCGACCCATGTATGTATATGTGTATATGTGTGTACAGTGTGAGCGATGTCACGAACGATGTCATGGCGGGACCCATGTATGTATATGTGTATATGTGTGTACAGTGTGAAAGATGACATGGGGGGACCCATGTATGTATATGTGTATATGTGTGTACAGTGTGAACGATGTCACGAACGATGTCATGGGGGGGACCCATGCATGTGTATGTGTGTACAGTGTGAGCGATGTCACGAACGATGTCATGGCGGGACTCATGTATATATATATATATATATATATATATATATATATATATATATATATATATATATATATATATTTCGTTTTGCCATCGCATGGACTATCTACCCAACCAACCCAGATATTGTGTGTATTCTGGAGTGAATTTAACAATTTCCATATAACAATTTCCATTTCACAATTTACATTCTCAACTCTGCTAATCCTCATTAATTCTACTACATATTTGAAAAGAGGATTGAACTGGGTTACAGATTAACTGGGTTAGAAATGAACAGAGAAATGGCCAAATACACTTGAGAAATAAAAGGACTGCGGAGCGAAAAGAGGGTACCTATTTCACAAGTTCCCACCGATTTTAGCAACTTAACCAATTTAACCATGGATTGCGTCATTGTTTAGTATCTATATTAAACTATTAAACAAACTGTATAAAACATAAGCAAACGGTAAAGGGTGACAATTTGTCCACGCCCAAACCTGCCCCTATCCTGTCTAAAGCCCCTTATATTTGCTACCCACAGGATTTGTTAGTCTAGAGAATTTGGGCTACCTTCTCATGAAACTGGACTGTCAGAGTACACTGTGAATTTAGGGGTGGTTAAACTTTAATGTTACTACATTTCCATTAAGAGGTTTCAAGGCAATTCTAAAAGTGAATTGAGCACAGTGAATGCACCTTTTCTTGTATTTAAATGCATAGCAGTACGACTCATTTGAGGAAACATTTACATTTTGAAAACTTAGATTTTTATATTGAGTCTAGGTGGAAACATGAATTTAGCAGTTTTGCAGTGAAGACTTTCTGATTTTCTTTATTTTTCTTATATGTATTTCTATCTGATTCTAAACGTGCTGTTGCATTAAAATATTGCTTAATCGTTAATCTTAATCTCATCTCTAATGTATGTGTCGTGTTAAAACCCATTTGGGTTATAACCCATTCGATTCAGGTTGTGCTGCTTATTATGTGGTAGATAGAATAAAGATTGGGTTAAGGCCAGTTTACACCACCAAACTTTTGCCAAACCAAACCTTGACCAAACTCAAGTTTGGCAAAAGTTTGGTGGAAGTTTGATGGTGTAAACGTACACCAAACGTCCACCAAACTTCCACCAAACTACCACCAAACTGCCAAACTAAGTTTGGTCCCATAGCAAATTTCACCAAACGTTTGGTGAAACTGACCAATAAGAATCCACCAAAAAGTCACATGCCTGTGTCTGTGCTATGTATATACACTTGGATAGATATTCTTAATGCATTTGTTTCCGCCCTTCGTCACCTTTTTGTTTTTGTACTATTTATTTGTGTTGTTTCCGAGGGATTTAAAAAGACGGTTTCCAGTCTTCAGAATTAAAGTATGTAATGCATTGGAAAGCAGTATTGGAAATATTAAATGAAAAATTGAATAAGAACTATTAATAATTAGAAAAGGAAGTATTGTACTAAAATTTTGCTAGGACCAAGTTTATATTTTGCCACTTGACTGTCACTTTTACCAGTCAATAGAACCAATGTTAATTAAACCTTTTAATGTTCCAATCGTTTACAGTTTGCTTTAAAATTACCAGAAGAAAAGTGAATGGGGAAGCCTCTAAACTCAGGCCACCTATGAAAGAACCATTTCAATATCGACAATCTGGAAGAAACTGTTCAAATAAGTTTCAGTTGGCGCTCACATTCTCTTTAATTTCATTGGTTCCCTCCTAAAGTTTGGTGAACGTTTGGAGGAAGTTTGGTCAAACGAAGTTTGGTAGTGTAAACACAAAGTTTGCCAAACTTTTTGCACCAAACTTGAGTTTGGTCAAGGTTTGGTTTGGCGAAAGTTTGGTGGTGTAAACTGGCCTTTAAGGATGTCTGGATAAGTGATCGGTACTCGGACGCTTGCATCTGCCTTTCCACTCAAGGCCACACTGACAATGGAAACGACGTACAAACCATGCAGGTAGCTATCCAATCACTTGGTCTCAGCTGCTGAAATTTTGTCAAAGCGTAGCCGCAATACATAGCTTCACTTTTCGCAATAGGAATAGGAACTTTTCGCAATCCGCAATAGGAGTTTCCAATAATTGAACAGTCTGTGCAAATTTTTCATCAATAATTCCGATATTGCAATGCAAGCACTCCCTTGAGGTACTGGTTTCGCTTTGTGTAAATTTAAAGTTACCTTACAAGCTCCAGTTCTTTATGAACATAGATAAAACTTTAAAAATATATTATGGTGCTCTTTAAAATTTTATGACCAGTCCCGCATTTGTAGATGAAAAGATTTTATTTTTGCCATTTTTCTCTCAGTACGTAGTCGTTGCACCGGATAGGTTGTTATGTCTGAAAAGAGGGCACCAAAGTGAACATTTTTCGTTTTACAACCTTTGAGCTGTCTCTAGTGGTTAAAGTCAGTATAAGCCAAAAACGACTTTTGGGGTCAAAAAATGGCCATTTCGAGGAAATCAGTTTTTTTCAAAATCACTGCCAAATGTTACAGTCAATTTTGGATCCATTTACGCATCCATTTTATACATCCAATCCATAAATACTCAATCGATACGCAGTCTAACTGCATATTTTATCAATGCCCATTAGCTGGACTTCGTTGCCTTAAGCAAGATATTTGGTCGAAAATTCATTTTGGCAAACCTGCGATTATTTAGTTTTGAACATCGATTTCTCAATAAACTACCCAACGAATTTGCGTGATTTTCGGCTGGATGAAAATTCGCACTATTTTACATGGTTTGAGCTAACCTCTCCAGCTTCGAGAAAATTAAGAACAAAGTTGCGAAATTTCGTGTCACAGCACATTTGCTGGATTTTCTCGATTATTGAGTCGTGTTGAGCCAAATCCATAAAGAAAACCCTCGGCCAACATGTCTTTCATATCATGACACACGAAATTTCGGCCGATTCTACAATTTAGAGAAGTGCATGTTCAAAAATTATTGGTCCATATTTAGCCTGTCAGATGTCAGCATATCAGAAAATTTATGCTATTTTTAGCTAATTTTGCTAGTTTCGTAAGCTCATGTGAATGTACAGATGATTGTAAGCTTTAAAACTATGTATAAAGCTCTTTCCAACTCCCAAAATCGCGAAAGTTACAGCGTTTCAAAAAATCACCACAAAAGCACTGTACAAAAGGATTCCACCACCTTGCCCCACATTTCCGTTTCTGGCAGCTTTTGTCAATGTCAATAGCACGCAATGTACTGCATATCTATGACTACCTTCATTCGAGAGGACTTGTTGAATTCCACTTATTGACGCTTGATGGTTAACACTAGCAGTCATATACAAAAATACCCTTTTTAACTGCTCCGGTTGATGGTTGTATTGTATATACATAATGTAGCGCTTTTCACGTGATCTGCAGCGGTGGGCCAACCTAAAGGGCTATGGGGTCTAGTAGTACCCTCTAAAAAATTCAGAATCACAACTTTTTTGCGCCGCAGCTGCGCCACAAAGTCGGCTCATAGCGAAAACTGACCCTTTTGTGGTCGTTGCTCAGGTCAAACGTTACGAGCTGGACCTGATTTCTCTTCTGTTAAAATTACTAATATTAGACTAACTAACGGTCCAGGTTGCGTTTCTCTATCACTTCCCTAGCGACCACAGTGGCCCGTCAAAGATGGCGAAAATTCGAAAAATGAAAAGTAAATTTCTCGCTATCTATTTAACTTTGAAAGCTCAAATATTGCATACAATGGTTTTCTGGCACGGAGAATCGATTCCCGCAGTCAGTTTTACCGTCAAGACCCACCCATCTTGCTGGGCTGGTTCCACTTTGCCGTCGGGGTCAGATTGGAAACCGCTTCCTGGGGTCCCTGGTAGAATAACCTGGCCTCTCAAAAACTTTGTCTATAGGAGTTTTCTGGTGTGCCCAGCTCATTCCCTGTATCCGTTTTGCCGCGACGTGTCTATATTGCTGGGTTGGTTCCGCCTTTGCCGTCTGGAGGGTCAGAACGAAACCGCTTCCTGGAGGTCCATAGTAGGCTCTACCTGGCCTTCAAAACTTTGTCATAGGGGTTTTCTCAGTAGCGTAGGTACAAAAAGTAGGAGGGGGGCGGTTTTGTCCGAGGACTTTTTGGGGGGGGGGGTAAAAATTTTTCCGTTTTGCTGTCTCTGTGTATTATACTGCAAGTTGTCCTATTAATTCAAAAGTCTTCTGTGGTACAGGGTTTCAGACTGGTTGCAGTGAAAGCGAAATGGTAAGTCCCAAACAGAGCAGAAGCCCCCCAGAAGTTGAGAAAAATTTTTTAAATTTCGCCATTAAACGCTACTGAAACATTTAATTCTTTATAAACGATTTATCAACTGATTAACAAACAACATTTTGTACCTTTATTTACTGTTTTTCTACGTTTACTGTCTTGTCCGAAAACTGAAAACTTATTAGGGTTCTCCCATTAAAGAACTGCGTATTCTGATCATATCAACCAATTATGTCGAGGCTGATGATGTTGGGAATAAGGCAAATAACAGCAAAACTGCAAAGCAGCTTATATAAAAACACATTTGTTAGCATGTTCAATTAAATAAAATATTTTTGATAATCGACATGACCAAAATTCGCGCCGGAGGCGCGAAAAATTTTTTTAATGGTGTGGAAAATGCATCAATATTGAGCTCAATTTGTACGTCAATGTATAAATTTATAATGTTTCTGATAAAGTTAAACGCCCGGCGCTCCGCGCGGACGTAAAATTTTCTTTTGCCCAATTTTTTCAGGGGGGGCAAAGCCATTATTTCGCGGAGGGCGGCCGCCCCCGCCCCCCCGTGTCCCGCTCGGTGGGTTTTCTGGTGTGCCCAGCTCATTCCCGGTATCCGTTTAGCCGTCCGACGCCGACGTACCTATTTTGCTGGGCTGGTTCTACTTTGCCGTTTGAAGGGTCAGTCGGGTGGGTAGGAGGGTCAAATGGTCGAAAATAAAGTTTCTCAAAAGTTAAGTTAAAGTTTTAGAGGCGTTTTTGCACCGTTTTAAAGTGATTTTAAGCCAAAATTTAAGAAAAATTTATCAAACCATTTTTCAGACAAAATTAGCTAACTTTTTGGGTCCAAAAGTCGTTGGGGGGTTCGGGGGGGGGGTCGCCCAAAAGTGTCGAAAAATGTTAAGGGCCCTAATATTAGATCTAAGCCTTAAAAACTGGAGGAAACTAAGTTTAAGCTAAAAATTGCTAGTCTCGGTCTCGGTCTCGCCCAAAAGCCGAAACTTGGCTAGTCTCGGTCTCGGTCTCGGAGAAATCTCGGGCTCGCCCAACCCTGGGGGGGATGGTCGTGGCACGACTCGTGGTGGTCCCCCCTAACACATCTATGGCTTGGTACAGCCCCCAAAACACCCCCATCCAATCCCACACATAGTTTCCTTTGGGGGGGTACTCCCCCCCAAATTTTTGACCAATTTTACCACTTCGCAAATTTTGAAGAGATCCCTCCCCCACTTTTCAGTCTCTCTAGCTTTGCACTTAGCGAGCGAAAGTTGGTCACAAATGGTCATTTTTTTTAAAAATTTTCTAAAATTTTGTCTTAAAATCACTTAGAAACGGTGCAAAAACGCCTAAACCGTTGAAAACCGGCCTGATTTGGAAGAAAAAAGGGCTAAATTACAGGAAATTTTGCATTTTTTGGCCATTTTTCGGAATTTCTGAGGTCTGAACTCTGGGTGGTGGGGTTGGGGGGGGGGGGTACCCTCCATCACATTTCTTGGGTTGACCACCAACCTTCCAATGTTTACCCCCAAGACCCAAAGCTCCAGGGAAACTATGATCCCACCCCACACCCTCACTGTAGGTGTAAGGTGAGGGGGGGGGGGGGGGGGGGGGGGGGGGGGGGGGGTAGCCCCCCAGCCGTTTTTAAACCCTAACCCAAAACGTTTACCAACTGGGAGGGGGAGGGGTAGTCGCGCCGAAGGCGCGAAAATTCGCCAAATTTTGGGTATTTTTAGGCTAAATTTTGCAAAAATTTTCAAAAAGTCCAAATTTTTGGCTTAAAGTGTATATTATTGCGAGAAATACACGTTTTTACCTGTATTATGGACTTTCTGACTCAATATTGACCTTATTTTGGACATAGAAACATGTTGGCAAACAAGTTTGCGAGTTTAAAACTACTGTCATTATTATAAAATAAATACTTTATGGTTGAATGTTTTTTAAAATTAGAAACGGCTGAAAATGCGATTTTTGGCATAAAAATAGAAAATAGAAACATTTTTTGGGGGGCGGGTTGCGGGGGGTCCTGGGGGGTGGTTGGGGGGGACTCCAGGGGGGCCACCCCCCCAAAAAGTTGGGGGGGGGGGAGCCTCATAGTTTCCTGGAACTTTGGGTCTGGGGCAAGAGGGAGGGCTCCCCCCTCAACATTTTTCTGGGGGCCCCCTCTCGAGACCCCCCCCCCCCCCCCCCCCCCCCAAAAATTTTTAATTTTTTATACCAATATTCGCATTTTCAGCCGTTGCTAATGATAAAAAAACATCTAACCATAAAGTAATTTTAACATTAGACAGTGGTTTTAAACTCAAAAACTTGATTGCCAGCATGTTTCCAAGTCCAAAATAAAGACAATATTGAGTCATAAGATCCATAATACAGTTAAAAACGTGTATTTCTCATAATAATAAACAGTTTAAGCCAAAAATTTGGACATTTTAGAAAATTTTTACAAAATTTACCCAAAAAATACCCAATTTTTGGACATTTTTGGCCGACTACCCACCCCCCCCCCCCCCTTTGGGCTCCCCCCCCCCCCCCCGGGGGGGGGGGGGGTGACCCAAAAGTTTTGAGGGGAGGGTTGATAAAAGGCTTGGGGGGGGGCAACCCCCCCCCAACCCCCCCCCCCTTAACACCAATGTTCGGGGGGGGGGGGGGGGGGTAAATCTTGGCCGACCACCGAACTGTGATGGGGGGTACCCCACCCCCAACCCCCCCCCAGAATTTGGACCTCAGAAATTTCGAAAAATGGCCAAAAAATGCAAAATTTTCTGTAATTTAGCCCTTTTTTCGTCAAAATAATGCTTGTTTTTAACGTTTTAGGCGCTTTTGCACCGTTTTAAAGCGATTTTAATTTTTAGGTCATTTTAGAAAAATTTTTCAAAAAATGACCATTTTTCGACCAAATTTAGCTAACTTTTTGGATCCAAAAATCGTTGGGGGGGGGGGTTGCCAAAAGTTGGGGGAGGGTAAGTCAAAAAATCTGGGGGGGAGGGGGGTAAATTTGGTCAATAATTTGGGGGGGACCCAAAATCCGGCGACCTTTTTTGGGAAATCCAAAATTTTTGCCAAATTTTAGCGAATTTTACCTTCATTTCCCAAAAAATGCTCAAATTTTAGCAAAAATTTTTCGATTTTTAGCAAAAATAATTTCGATTTTTGGCAAAAATTTGCTGATTTTTAAAAAATTCTTAAAAAATACTCAAATTATGCATATAAACAGGTCAGCTGAAAAATTTTTCAAGGGGGGGCCCGACACCCCAAAGGCAAAGGGAGGGGCCCAAATCGCAAAGGGGGGGTCCGGGCCGGGGCCCCCAGGCGCCGCCACTGCCTATGCCAGTATGCCACACGCCACATCCCATAATTCTGGCACCGCTTGTTCTCATACGCTACGATATAGTACCACCATAAGCCAACGAAAATTCCAAATGGTTCTTTCTGTTAATGTAAAATGCGAGCAAATTATTCCCCGTTTTGCTTATTTTACTAGTACTTACTGCTACTACTTTCATGCAATTCAAATACTCTTCCTGTTTAGCAAACATCCTTTTAACAAATCCATTATTATGACGTTGTCGAAACTAACTGTACTGTTTACTGGATTTATGATATTTAAGATTGTGACCCTTCTATGCAGGCATCAAACTCGAACGAGTATTCCTCTTCTGTTGCCTGAAGTTAGGATAAAATTCAATAAATTCATAAAATTAAACGTGGCCTCAGATTTCTGGTTTCAAAGGATACAAAACGAGGTTTTCTTTCTGGAGTTTTCGCAGTAAAGTCATGTCCTCGTACAAATTTTTTTCAGACTATTTGCTTCGTGGTAAATCTGTTATATCATTTGATACCTCTATCAAATACTGAGGCTCTTTTATGGATCGCTTTTCTGATTGAACTGAATGAATTTTTACTTTTTGTAGTTCTTGTCTTAACTTCCTAGTAGTTATGAAAGAAATAGGCGCTCTTCCGATGTTTACAGACTATATGTTTCGCGAGAAATCGGTGTGATTCGATACCTTTATCCAATAGGATCCTTTCAGTTAGTATGGATCGCTCTTCCTTTAGCAAATTCCTAAAACATATTCTTATGATTACATACTGAATTTTATCTATGTCAAGCTATTATTTTAACCT
>JASAND010007419.1:0-122773 GCA_030248195.1 Trissonchulus latispiculum | reverse complement strand
TCTTTGCTGGCTAGGTTTAATAATGTCTGTTTAGAGGACACGTACCACAGGCGTAACCAAAGTGAGCGTCAATATGAGCCAAGAGAAACGTGACAACTCATGTTAGACTGTTATCTTATTCTCTACATATTTAGATGCTGGCTCATATTAAACATTTTAAGTCTTGTCCTTGACACGCTTAAATGTTGGCCATCATAGCTCATATTAACTTTTTCATGCGACTGCAAGGAGAATTTTTCCTACTTTTATATTTTATTTAAATCTTAATAGAGAGTCTGTATATATATATATATATATATATATATATATATATATAGTCTGTATATTTATCCAATTTCCAAATTTATTGAAGTCATAAGCTAAACGTCTATATATATATATATATAGACGTTTAGCTTATGATTTCAATAAATTTGGAAATTGGATAAATTGAACTTATTGCCCAATTTTTGCAAAAGAATTTGTTAAGAATAATTTTCGAAAGTGCGCTATTCTATGCATTCTATCAGCATTGTGTGAATTATATAGTTATTTTGACAGTGCCTACAGTTTACTTGTTCCTCCTTCCCATGTTTTTGCTTTCCCCGAAAGTTTTTGGGTGCCCACAGTTTTGCCAGCATGCGTCAATTTTCAAAAAAGTGTTCCTGCTTCGCCTAGGTTGCTGTCGTGGAAATGTCTAGTTTTGGCCTTAATCAATACATTGTTCAGAACATTTTGCGTTTCTCTGCGCAAAGTCTGCTTCACATATTAATTTGTGCTTTTTGGATTTCATTTGTAAAAAATCCACCCTCCCTCAGGACGCCAGCTGCCTAAAAAATCTCTAAACATATCCTCAGCGTATCCACAAACGGAATAAAATTTCCTAAGATAGGCTGCATAATGATTAACCTATACGTACGTACGTATGTAACATTTTCGATTACGTAGTTATTTTTGAGTCTTTTATCACTGCTGATTTTTTTCTTCTTTTTTTCAGCTCACATTCCCCTATTTCTCTATCCCTTTCTGCATACCACCAGCAAGACCCGCCCATTTGAGTATCTTCGTCTGACTAGCTTGGGCGTAATTGGAGCCCTGGTTAAGGTACGTAATACGTATAAGTGTCTTTAACGGCAACTTGACTTTTACTTAATTCTACACGTACAGCACGTAGTTTAGGTTATACTGAACGAGATTTTTCGGTGGGGAGGGGGGCTGAGTTTAGCTTTTTTTCTGAGGCACCCTCTCTCATCCCTCAACGGTCTGACTCTGCGCACTCTCTGACACTGACATTGCTAGCAATAATAATGATGGTAAGCTTTGACGTATGTGTATATGCATTTATTCTGAAAAATTTCAAATTGAAAAAGTTCTTTCAACGTAACGTAGCGATCTTTCTGTAGAATAATTTTGGGGTGAAAGCCTCGAAACTCTGGGCAAAGTGGGATAGAGGGAGGTAGAAAATAACCTATTTTTCAAAAATGAAATTTGAGCAGGGTGCGATGTGGACCTGAAATGCATAATGCCGTTTTCAAAATTCGAATTTCTTTGTTTTTCCTTTCTCAGAAGGGAGTCAAGTTTTTTGCTTTCATTTTTTCAGACGGATGAACAGGAAGTGATACAGTTTCTGCTGACAACTGAGATTATTCCGCTCTGCCTGCGAATTATGGAATCTGGCAGCGAACTGTCTAAGACGGTCTGTATATAAAATGTTGAATACATATACGTATATGTTCAATATTTTTGCTTCAGATTTATTTGTCCTATTTTTTCTATTTTCATTTTTGTCTTTATTTTCTTTCATGTACTTATTTTTTGTTTTATATTTATTTTAGGTTGCCACATTTATCCTGCAGAAAATTCTTCTGGATGATATGGGCCTATCCTATGTCTGTCAGACCTATGAACGGTTTTCGCATGTGGCTATGATATTGGTAATTAAGTCCAGTCTAGAAAAATTGGATCTATTTGCCAGAAAAAATTTGCGTTTTTGCTGTTTTGTTCTCCTGTCATTGTTCAAGGAGGCCGAACTATTTTAATTTAGGATGCGCTTGTAACTACTGCGGATAGTGTTATACTGTCATGTTCCAGTAATTTTTCATTCTTTTTTCGTTTTTTTCTGTACTTACACGTAGTCTCAAGAATACAGAATACAGAAAAAATGTAGGCTTTTTCTGTAGATTTTTCATAGTCGTCTCTCATTTTCACAAAACTTCCCGTAGGCTCTGTGTGCCAGTAAATGCCAGCTTTTTGCCATTTAAACACGCACGTAAGCATCTTGCAACAGCGATTTGCGGAAAATCTGCTACACTTGAATTCCACCCAGCTTGAATGGGAATTTCTGAGTGCTTGAGTGCCTCTTTTTTAGATTTTGTTTTCCTTATTTTTTAGGGTAAAATGGTCCTCTCACTGGCCAAAGAACCTTCGGCCCGCCTCCTGAAGCATGTGATTCGATGCTATTCCAGGCTGTCAGATAATCCAAGGTTTGTTTTGTACCTGTTTTCTGCTTTTCTTTTTACATACTTCAAGATGGAGGGTTTCCTCCACAGTAGTGGCGAGACGTCCGTTCAGCGCGACAAGAATTTAATTTTGAAAATTTCTGAAAAGAGAAATTGTTTGAACGTCTTTTGGAGAATTTACCTTACTACAGTACGGATAATAAGAGACCAATACTTGTCCCCAACTGATTAATCATAGAAATCTAATGAAAAATGCCTGCCTGCAGTCACTAAGGCAAAAGTCTTAGTCAGTCCGAAACAGGGGAGCCAATTAAACTGACACCTTGCCACGCATCCTCACTTATCAATAGCATCAATAAACTAATAATACACAGTGGTAGTTTACCTCACTGCTTACCGCTGCGATTCCATTAAAGATGAATAGACAACATCAGAAATTGGGGGAGGGGTGAACCCTGAACCCAAAACCGGATTTTCCCGGTTTTGGCAAAAAAGCGGAAAAACCGGTTTCTGGGGGAGGTCCACTTTTCTGATGAGGTGAAAGCTCCCACCAAGCGTACCAGACATAGATGACGTAGATAAATTTTGGACCAGTTTTAACAGATTTTCTGTAAAATAAGAATACGTGATTTTTCCTTCTGGATATTTTCATTTTCATCGAGCAACCCGCTCATTACGTTCTATGCTTAACTGTCTACATATCTTGTACATATTTTTCAGTGTCCATTTTTTCTCCTATTTCAGAGCTCGTGAAGCCCTCCGACAATGTCTGCCCGATCAGTTGAAGGACTCTACCTTTGTCCAGTGTCTCAAGGACGATCGGTCCACTCACCACTGGCTGGGTCAGCTGCTACAGAATCTGGAATCAGTGCCGGCCCCGGGCCAGCCGGGCTCCGGGCCCCCGCCCACGGGCGCCCCCCTAACCGGGCCCCCCGGCCCCCATGGAGTGCCCAGTCTTCAGCCTTGACCTGGGCAGAGGTTCTAGGGGGATTGCTTTTGGTCATAATCTTGGCTAAATAGGTCTTTAATTCTCCCCCCTCCCCCTACTTTTACTAGAGATATTATTGACTGAATTGGTTTGAATTTCAGAGACCTGTTGTATGAAAGTTTGGATTTGTGTAACACTTAATATCTTGTTGTTTGTATAATAGCTAGTGTTTCGCTTTTCGTTCGTTATTATGCTTTATGTGTGCGTAATGTGCAAGTCCTGTTTAATATGCAGTGTATGTCATTTAATGATTGTGTTTTAAGGGAGGTAATATAGGTTTCTGCTAAAACTTCAAGAAATTTTATAATTTTCTTGATATTATCTCGGAAAGCTCTGCTTAGTGTATATTCGGCTTTTGATTTATTTTAAGTTTTATTAATTTCGCAAATCCTGTTTCAGTTGTTTTAGCTGTACGTGGTGGTGTGGCTTGTTTTCTGGCTCTGACAAAATTGTTTCCGGAAAAACCGAAGTTTAATTTAGAGTTTGGAAACACAAGAAACTTTCAATATTGTTGTTGAAAAGTTTATCAACGATTTGTGTCTACATTTTTGTAATAATTTGGATTAGCATTTTTAGTGACTTTTTCTAAGGGAGGGGGCACCGGAGGGAGGGGGGGCTATAATTTTTCTGCAAAAATAGCGAAAAATTATATAGAGCTTGTAGTAAATTAAGACTAGTATACAGTCAGTAATTGATCCTAAACTTTCTTAAATTCTCTAGAAGTTTGTTCCACGCTTTTAGTGTCGTTGTGGTCAGTGATTTAAAAACTCTTAAAAGCTGTAGAAGTTTGCTAGCAAGGTTATGATTCTAGTGTGTGTATAAATAAATGTATGTTTTTTGTTTGGTTTTTGTAAATATGCTATGGCTATAATATAACAGAGTCTATGTCGAAATGGTATTGTCATGCAAGAATAATATTAATTAACCTGTATAAAATGTAGAGTTCTGTTCTGAATAAAGTTTATTACGTACGTAACTTGATGGAGTAAGTTAGATTTGTTGGATTGTATAAGCCTATGATGAAGCTGAAAAAGTGGGCTGAATAATATAAACATTATAGGTGACATTTTGCTAGGCGCATAACTTAACCATTTTTCGCAGTTGACAGAAATGCTCTACTACGGTACACACCTTTGAAAACTTAGGGCCTATTCAAGAAAGGGTAGGATACAGTAGAGTGGAGTAGAGTAGGGTTAAAATAGCTCTTTTCATGAAAGCACAGAATTAATTTTAACTCTGCGTGTTTTAACTCCAACCCTGCAGGGTTAAAAGCTGTAGAGTTAAGAGGAGTTAAAAATGACAGAGTTAAAATTAACCCCATGGTTTCATGAATAGAGTTAATTTTAACTCTGCCGAACTTGCGTGTTTTGCCTGGGGTTCAATGTCAATAGAAAAATAGAAAATAAACAGAGTTAATTTTAACTCTACTCTATCCTTTCTTGTAAAGGCCCTAAGAGTTAATCGTAAAAACTCTTTACTACAAGGAGGTACTCACCTCATTGAATTGAAGGTTTACTGTAAAATCAAGGTACTCAAAGAGCTGCACACACCGTAGAAATGGTTTCTTGATGTCTTTTCGTGTACTTTTATACAGTAAAGCAATATCAAGAGTTAATGATAGGAAAAGTAAGACACTCAGCGCTTCCTAATGTGTTAAGCTTGCAATATGCTCAAAACATTAAGGCCGAAATCTCGGGGTGCTTTTCAGCCTGTAGACGTGCTACGCTGACACTGCCAGATCGTTCATAATTGTGAATGTGTAAGAAATTGTTGGCGCCAGCAGTTCAGTACATATACTACTTAATGAAAAGTTATATTAACGACGACAAACCTTTTGTAAGATATGCCCCTCTCCTAGTCAGTAGACGGTTTTCGTAAAATATGCACTTTATAGTCGTGAAAGTGAAGTAAAGCGCTTTATGATCACCCCTCTGTTTTGCCGGATGTGTTACACTGCGTATACACCAATGCAGTGAGAGCACAACTTGTGCTATCTATACGCTACTGCCCAAACTCACCTTCGCACTACACCTATACTGGCTTTTTCCTAGGCAAAAGTCTTTGTTTGGGAGCGTGTGAAATTGTTTCTAAAACTGCTATTTTTGCTGCTGAGCTACAAATGAAACTATTTTTAGCCTAAATTTAAGCTAAAAATCCGAGGAAGCCTAAAAAGCGTTTAAAAATTTACCGTCACAACCCTATTTTCAGGGCAATTTTGGGTTCTTGGGGGGAGGCCAGAATCCTGGGGGGTTGACCCGATCGGGTAGGGGGGCAGGGCAGCCCCCAGCAGGAAAAGCCAGTATATACTATATGGGTGATATACTATATACTAGTGATGTGGATCGGATCGGATCGGCAGCCAAAATTACCTACCGATCCGATCCGGCAAATGGCCGGCGATCCGATCCGATCCGATCCGATCCTGCCCCGGATCGGACCGATCCGATCCGATCCGACCATAATTCTTATTTTCAATTGTAGACACTAAATTGCTATATTTTCCCATTTCCTATTATTTTGCGAAACTCTTCATCAACCTTTGTATCTGAATCTTATTGAATAATTCCGAAAGTCCGTATCAGAAACTGCAGCTGCAGATTGATGTGTGGTCACCTTTGAAAAATAACTATTTGTTTTGTTTTGGAGATTAAGATCTAGTGAGAACTACACAAACAGTGAGAAGTGATGACTATATAAAGATATTAAGATGAAATTGAAGAAGCTAGGATGTAAGAACACAAAAAATGTGCGTATAAAGTTTGGTCGTATTATTAGCAAGCAATGTATGTTCTGAATTGGAAACGACATGGAAAATTGGGAAAATCCGGAATCCTGGGATTTATTTACGGAAAATCTAAACTATTGAAATGTTTGCTGAACACCCTTTATAATGCAACTAGATCCCAGAAATGCACCCAATTCCCGGAATTCACAAAAACTTTCATTTATGAATAGTCAACTTGAGAAATTGGTTCATTTTCAGGTATTGGTTCCAGCTCATAATTAGCTTCTAAATAATACCCTATCATTCAAGTGCAAATGCAAAAATATGCACCTGGAACAGCTCTATTCGATTATGGATAAAATTTTGAATGTGGTAAAATTTAGGAGAAATTAAATTAAATATTAAATATTTTCCATGGTTTAATCCCGATATGATGGTTGTTCTAAATCTCCAGTTCAGGACGATTCTAAAAAATATATATTGTTGAGGTTAGCTCTGAAGGCATATTTCGCAATAAATGACACCGAAGTTTGCACAATTTTGGCCTTACAATATCATATACAAAAGTTCGTCCGGTGGATTTTGTAAACTTTCCACTTCTGAGCAAACGCACTTAGGCAATAAATTTCCTTTCAATTTCAGACAACCTTCCTATTAGTTGAGAACTTTTAAGGTGGTGATTCCTTTTGGTCACATATTGTTGGTTGGAGGCATAAATGAAGATGAAATTTGACGAAACTTTCCGAAATAAGTTCTTTTAGCGTTCTAACACCCTCCGCGCAAGCCCGATTCAAAAATTCGAGATTTCCGGCCAGGGCGGTTTTTTCTAATTTCTGAAAGTTTGACTGCAGCTACACAGTTATGAATATATTCATTCGAAAGATCTCATTGAGCTTCATATTTTTGCTTTTTAAAGCAACTTTCTATCTTTTCTCTAGCTTGCGATATAGCCGATTTTCTTGTTTTGGCGTCGAAAACTTGTCATTTTTGCAGAAATCAAATAATCCAACATTTCTTAAACTACGCAAGTCGTAAAATCAAACTAAGGGCGTCGATATGAAGGTCTCACAGGGACAAATTATCCGATGCATGATCGTCTTCCAACTGCTATCCTGTAGGCTGCTATCATAAAAAATGTGGTTTTTGCAAAAACACGACCAATTTTTTTCCAAAGATTGTGGAGCATTCACCATGCAAGCTGGAGGGCTGCTACTTACCTTAATACGTTCTGCACAAATATACCCAGGGGCGATTTTTTAGTTGCCCCGATTGCTGCTTTCTAGCTAAAGTAATCAGCTTGACAAATTTGGAAAAAGTAGGCAAAATACAGGTTACGCACACATTTCAGCCTATTCCTTTACAACGAAGAGCGATTTCACAATAAATAAAAAATCGTCCCCAGCTATTTGATGGAGTTATCGAATGATATAACCAACGTCTCGCGAAAAAATTTACTTGAGTCTGCAAAAATTCCGAAAAATTATACTTCTTCTAAAATGTGTTAAAAATATTTTAGAAAAGCAACGTTAGTTTCATCGCATGCATTAAAAAGAGAAAATGTCTAGCTACATTTTGATATAAAAATGGCTTTTTAACTCTAAGTAATGAATGAGTAATAATGGTGCAAACTTTATGTGACCAAAGGGAATCACCACCTTAATCATATCCTAATAAGTCACTCTCAGTAGTCAGCAGTACTGAATTTAAAACTGAACAGAACGGAACGGACTGTCCACAAATTAATTAGCAGGAAATATAAGATAACAATTCCATTTGACTTTTTATATATACATTTAAAAAATTTATCTATCCAAAGAGAGAACATAAAACAAAAACATAAGCAACAGAAAATTTTAACATTTGCACAAAATTCGGATAAGATTTTGATTTCGAAAAATACTGCAATTTTGTAAAAAATTGGTACAAATTTTCAAAATTTGCCTCATTTGCCGGATCGGCGATCCGGAAAAATCAAGCCGATCCGATCCGGCCGATCCGATCCGAAAATTTGTCGATCCGATCCGATCCGATCCGACCCCGGATCGATCGATCCGATCCGATCCGCCGATCCGATCCACATCACTACTATATACCAGTGTATATTATATAGTGATGTGGATCGGATCGGCGGATCGGATCGGATCGACCGATCCGGGGTCGGATCGGATCGGATCGGATCGACAAATTTTCGGATCGGATCGCCCGGATCGGATCGGCTTAATTTTCCCGGATCGCCGATCCGGCAAATCAGGCAAGATTTGGAAATTTGTGCCAATTTTTCCATTACATTGCCAATTTTTACATTACATTGCCAATTTTCTTCGAAAAAATTTTCAAAATCTTTCATCTGAATTTTGTTCAAATGTCGAATATTCAGTTATTGAGTTTTCTTATTTCTTTCTCTGGGTAAATAAATGTTAGATGTGTACACATAAAAACCGTTAAATGGTATTGATTGATCTCTAATATTTTCAGTTAATTAATTTTTGGACAGGCCGCTCCGCTTTTAGATTCAGTGCCGCTGAGAGTGTACTTATTCTGGTACCATTAAAAGTTCTCCATTCTCTGAAATTGGAATGAAAATTTTTCGCCAAACAGCGTTGGCTCGGAAATGGAGGCGGAAGTCTGCAAAATCCAACCGACGCATTTTTGTACATGCTATTGTGCGACCAAAATTGTGCATTCAATCGGTCGTTTATTGCAAACTCGCCTTTAGAGCAAACTCCAACAATGTATTCTTTTTAAAATCGGATTTGGAAAGAAAAATAAAAAAGAACTGAAATTTAGAATAACCGGTGTACACGGAAATTACTACTCCCGTAAATTTTTACTCCCCAGTAATAAATTCCTAGGAAATTATTACTCCCCAGTAAAGAGTTCCTAGTAAATTTTTACTCCCCCAGTAGTAATTTCCTAGGAAATCTTTACTCCCCTTAGGAAATTTTTACTCCCCTAAAATAAGGAAAAAATAGACACTTTAAACTTCTTTAGACTTCTACAAAAACCAAGAAAAATGACCCTCGGCAATACTGCGAAAAATGGTTGTGTGAAATATTGCTGTTTGATTGAGGCAATTCAGAGAAATCCTTGTTTAAAACAAAGTTATTGCAGTTTTTGAAAAATCGGAAGAAAATCGGTAACAACTTTAGCTAGACTGGCGTAAACATGCTCATTTTTACACAAAATATGTACTTTTGGACGGTTTTAATTGGGGTATCCCGTTGTCGAATGTTGTAGTTACATGCTGCAGCAATTGACAAAAATCTGAAAATTTGGAATTCCCTAATTTTTTACTTCAATAATCTTAAATCTCGTTTATCTCTCGGAATGTTAAAGATAAAAAATTGGCCCAAGGGTAAAGTTATACAGTTTGACAAGCTCTTTCGATTGCATATGGTTTTGGCTAACTTCAAACATCCCTATAAAACTTATTCGGCAAAAATCGAATATTTTTAAATTTTCAAACAAAGACTCTGAAAGTGTTTCTAAGTGCTCCTGCTGCATGTCTTGCATCTGCAATTGAATTGTAGGTATGGTATTATTTGAAAGCTATTGATGAGTTAGAACCAATACTTGAAAATGTACCAATTTCTCGGAATTCTCTGTTTATAGATAGGGAAACTTTTGTGAACAGGGCGCATTTCTGAGATCTAGATGGGTTACGCATGTTGTTCATCTCTTCAAGACCTTTCGAATGAGATGAGACGTTTGATCAAGAGTATTGTCATATACTAGGAATGGTAAGGTATATATCGCAATTGAAGTGCCTACATTGAAATTTAAAATTATGGTCGGATCGGATCGGATCGGTCCGATCCGGGGGTGGATCGGATCGGATCGGATCGCCGGGAAATTGGCGGATCGGATCGGTAGGTGATTTTGGCTGCCGATCCGATCCGATCCACATCACTAATATTATATATATATGTATATATATACTATATGATCCAAACGAGAGGCGCTCATTGGCTTAGTGTATTCTGTGAATGCAAAATTGGCCCATTTAAAGAAGGTCTCACGGCTTTCGAAAATAAAATATTTAGAATATTAACGTTTTTTGAAATTTAAGCTGGACGCGCACCTGTTTTGTCGTTGATTTTCAGAGTTTTAATTCCACGTGCTTTTAGAAATGCTGAAGTTTAGGAAGGTATATGCCCCACACACCGCCTTCCCTAGAATTCGAACCTCAGAAATTTCGAAAAAAGGTTTAAAATGGAAAAAGTTCTCTATTTTAGCCCTTTTTTGTTCAAACTAAGTCTAGTTTTCCACGTTAATAAAGGATTGTTTGCTTTGGCGGGGAAAAAGGTCCTCCAAAAGAACTTTTTGCTTTCATATAACCATTAGCGTAGTCAGCAAGAGATTTCGTGTGGGGGGGGAAGGTTGGTGACATTTTGTGGAGGTTCTGGGGGCGGGGCCCCGTCCTACCAGAAGCGGAAAAGCTTTTGTAATTTGTAACGTCTGAGGAATTTTCACCAAGGATTCTTTGAAATAAGGAAAAGAACTAAATTGTGCACGCAAAATGATGCATTAACTGGTCAAACCACGTTGACCTGATGTTTGGTGTTCCAAACATATTATGATGGCAAATATAGCACTAAATTCTGAAAACAATTTGAAAAATTGTGGTTTACACATTGCATTGAAAAAATTCTGGAGGTGTCCACAATTTCGAAGTCGGAATTTTCCTGTCTTTTTAAAGACTATTTTTATTTTTTTATTTTATTTTTTATATATGTTAGCAAAAGATTTTGGTCAAAAATTTGCCAATTTTTATTACTTTCTTGAAATGTTGTACATTTCTTATCCAGATATTTTACAACCTTACTGTGCTTAGATGTAGCTGGCAGGTTTTTGCCTGTGTCGCTTTTGCTCGACTGAACGAAACGTAATGGCTTGCCGGCGCTTTGGTGCCCGAAATTGTTGGAAGATCTTGGTCTTGGTTTGATGTGAAAGTCTAGCTTAGCATATAGACGAAAGATTATTGCCGTGATTTGCATAGTGATTATCTAGTTAGAATGGAGGATAAAAGTGTTGAGGTAAAATACAGATTTGAAATTTTTCGGATTTTCTTAGAAGTCTGTGTTGCATTATCTTTACAATCTTTATACTTATTTTTGGTAATAATGTTTGAGTGTATGAGCTGCGTTACTTTTTGGTAGTTATATTTGGAGGTAGAGTTGTGCCGTTAAGAAATTTCCCGGGCCCGGAGGCCCGGTGAAGGCCCGGCATACAAAAACAGTGCCAGACAATAGTTGGTGCTATTTGTTACAACTTAGACAATTCGTGGAAGCTTAAATTGGACTTAAATGGATTGGACTGGATTCTAGTGAAGAAATTTTGGAAAAAATTAGAAATTTGCATAGCAAAAAATTGACCGGGCCTGGCCGGGCCTCCAAGGCCCGGTAGGCCCTGCTCGGGCCGGCCCTATCGCTCTAACAACCGGGCCCGGGCCGGCCGGGTGTAGGCCCGGCCCGGAGCCCGAGGCCCGATTCAAGGCACAACTCTATTTGGAGGTATGAGCTGAGTTGTTGATGCCCTGCGGTTATTTATACAAAAGCGCAGTTGTTGATTTTTGTTACTGTGTTACTTAAATGTTTATCGATTGCCTCAGTTTGCCAAAATACTGCTAAATTTCAATTCTGATCTTGATTATTTTATTTAAATTTAGGGACTGGCAGAGGTGTTCAAATGCTTCATTTGCATGGAAAGGCTGAGGGACGCTCGTCTCTGCCCGCATTGCTCTAAACTTTGCTGTTATCAGTGTATTCGAGTAAGAGAATTTTAAAAAACTCTGAATATTTTGTAACAAAATTGTTGTTGATATTTTGATAATTGTGTCTCGAAGGCAGGAATTAGGTGTTATGTAGTTTTATGTTGATTTTAAGTCGATTTATTCACACTGGTATATACTTAACTTTTTAAATTTATGTCTACAGTAAGTTCACTAACAAACTAAGTATGAACTTTAAATCCCGACGTTTTTGTTTACCTTATAACAACCTTAGGATCAGTTTTTTGCTGTACGGCTTGTGCGGGTCAACGTAAACTCTGCTTAGGGTCTCATGTAGAACGTCCACAACCACTTGCACATCCATAAAGTTTTTAGATATTTATCTTAATATATTTATGCATAATCATCTGACTAATTTAATTTTGTTGCTATTTATTTACTTATTTATTTATTTATTTACTTATTTATTTATTTACTTATTTATTTATTTATTTATTTATGCATTGGCTGTTGCAGCGTTGGCTGAGCGAACAGCGCCCCCACTGTCCGCACTGCAGAGCCAGCTTGCGGCTGACAGAGCTGATCAAATGTCGGTGGGCTGAGGAGGTCACTCACCATCTGGACACCCTGCATGCCGGGACCGGAACCGGAACAGAAACGGGGGGATCCGGATTTCGGCAGGAAACGGATAAGTATGGTTTTGTCGGTTTTTTGTCGGAATGGGCCAGGGGAGGGGAATTGTTGTAGAAGGATTTCGTCTGATTGTTTTTCTTGCTTCTCTCGATGTTTGGAGGTAATGTCATAGGTTGTGAACAATTTCAATTTCCTGCTTCTTCGAAGTTGTCCACAACGGGTACCAAAATCGCTCTCTCTCACCAGGGGTAAGAATTTTGGCTACATGGGGTAAGAACATTACCGGAAAAAAATAAGTTTCTACACTCAAATTTCCAAAATATTTCCGGTTTTATCCAAAGGGAAATTGCTAGATTTTTGCTAAAAATCATCTAAAAATGTTGTTTTTGTTATGGGCGGCTCTGAGGTTACAGATGCTCACATTTCATTCACTTTTCATAAATTTAAATTAATTTAATTTTTTTAATTAATACATTTCTGTGAATTTTTGTATTTCAGATGTCCAGTGCATCAGGAGAAGCTGAGCGTTTTCTGTTGGCCCTGTCAGAGCTGTATCTGTCACCACTGTGCCCTCTGGGGTGGAACGGTATATAGACTTTCTATTTCCACTTTTTTCTACGGTTTTTTCTTGAAAAAGAATTCGATTGAAAACTCTTTGGCCCTGCTGCCCCTCCACTCCGATTTCCTCTTTATTTGCGGATTTTTGGAATTCAAAATTTTCGAAAATTTTCCTCCTCAAAATTTAGTCCGTTATATACCTTTGAATTTCAGCTTCATGTGACATTTTTTCTTGTTCAACAATACAAAGTATGGTGGTACAAATAACTGTAAACATTTTTGTTTTAAATAAATATTAAGTTAACTTGTATGTACCTAAATTTATCTGAATTTTTTCTAATAATTTTTGTTAGTTTTTTTCAAATTTGTTTCTTGCTATCTTCTTCTTCTTCTAGCATTCTGGTCACACCCTGAAACCGTTGGATGAAATCTATGATCAGCAGGTTTGCAAGGTCAAGGATGAGGTGAAAAAGCTGCGCCGACGACTGGTTGAATTGATTCGTCTGGTACAGGAAGTGGTAGGTTGGTTAGGAAAATAGTTTCACGGAAATTTTTTTCTGTGGAGCAAGATTTTATTGGGGATCAGAGTGCTTTGGGTGTGCTGAACAAGGTTTAAATCAAAAAAAGGAAGAAGGAACCCGCCCAGAGTGGTCTAAAAATGCCGAAACTGCAGCAAAAATAGCCTGTTTTCTACATATAAAGTGCTGCTGTAACTGTGCTAAAAAGTTCTCAAACATTGGGTTTGAGTACCAAAAGTCGATTTGAGACCAAAAAATTCAAAAACCGGAAAAATTTTGACCAAAAATTCATTATAATTCGGCATTTTCTGGGCACCTTTATAGTGAGTGGGGGGAAGCCCAAAAAAGTGGGGGAGGGAACAAGTGTTGGCCAAAAGTCCCCCCCAACTAAAGAAAAGCCAGCTGGACATAACTGTACAGCAACAAGAAAATGAGGTAAACACGGGCTGGCATGGTCTTCGCATTCGTAAAGGATAAGAAGTCTTGAATCATAGAATCGGCTCTGCTGGTTGCTAACAAAGGCTTTGACCGTGGTGTACCTGGGCTTATTCTAGGGATTTTTTCTTGGGGGGGGGCTCGTTGGGGGGGCCCTCGGGGGGCGAGTCATTTTGGGGGGCGAAAATTTTTCAAAATTTTTCTAAAAACATGCTAAAAATTGCGCTATTTTTATAGCAATCGCCAAAAATAAGCGGATTTAGTGCTTAAATAGGCAAAAATCGACTAAAAATCTCCGGCAAAGCCGGAAAATTTTTGAAAATTTGGCCTTCTGAGCGATTTTTGCCCCGCCCCCCCCCCCCCCAGTAGAATAAGCCCAGGTGTACTGCAGGCAGGCCAAGCAATGCTGCATCGTGTTTCATTGGCTTCTTCGTTGAGTAATGGCCACAGAAGCAACTTGTACGAATTTTATTTCTATCCTAACTGTGAAACTAGAAGAATTAATATGGGCCCAACGTCGCCGAACAACCCATATTCGCGGTTTGTAAATGTAAATTATTATGCATATCCACGCTACATTTACATAGTTTACTTTATAGTGCATAAATAACCTACAGCTATGTATTCGAGCTTATTCGAGTCTTATTTTCAGATTCGAATTCAAATTAGAGCGGAGGTTCTTGGGAACTTGATAATGGACCAGTTTAAATAACAATACGAAAACGTCTATCCAATCTTCTCTATCGCAAAAAGTATTGATCTTTTCTGTTTTTCTTTTTCTTTTTATAATTTTTTGCAGCAAGTAAATTTAAATTCTGGTGGGTGTTTTTTCCAGGAACAAAATATGGAACAGGTTCGTGGCTCCAAAGAGGATCGTGTTCGTGAAATTCGATGCTGCGTTGAGCTGATGATTGCACGCCTTGACTCACAGCTGAAGCAGAAGCTGATGTCACTTATGTGTAGGTTATCTTCTCTTTGGGCTTTAATTTTTAGGGATTTTTGCTGGGGGGGGCTGGCTTGACTTCTGCTGAGTTGCCCTCTATAAAAAGCCCCTCCCCACAAATTTTGACCTCTCCCCAAAAGCCGGAAAATTTCAGATTTTACCATTTTTACCCTAAATTTGAAAATTTTTCTTCCAGCTTCAATGATATTTTCGCTATTTTAGTTTGAAAGACACCTGACATTAATTGTTTTTAGCGAGTTCTAGCTGTTCCTAGACAGAAGCACCTAAAAATTCCTAAAAATGTTTCAAACGTATGGACTAGACAAGCTACTCTGATGCGCCTAGTTTTGATAACATAGCCGGAAATCCTGTTATCTGCCTTGTCAAAGCTTCGTTTACGAAAATTTTGACTGCCGCTAATGCTAATGCCTGAAAAATGATATAACAATCTTAGTGCAGATTCTAAAAAAAAAGTTGTGAGGGATGTACGTATTTATACTTCGAATAATAGCAGACAAAATATGTATTTCCTTTTTTCTTTTCATTTTCTATTCTTCTATTTCCACTTTGTTTTGCAGCTCAGAAAAGCGACATCACCAAGGAAACGGAAATGCTGGAGTCAGTGCTGCAGGAAGTGGAACAGCAACTGTCCATTTCCACCAAATCCGAATTTGTCCAAAAGTCGGAGGCCATTTTCCAGATGATTTCACAGATGGAACGAAAATCGCCCTCTCCGCTCACCCCGGTTTCGGCTGACTTTATGAGGTAGGTAGGCAGGCTCTGTGAATAAAAATTGAGGGGGATCCAAGAGGTCCTAAACCTAATCCTTCCACAGTTTTGCCTGAAATAAAAAGCAATTGTAGCTAATTTTTTTGCAAATTTGACCATTTTTCGAAGCATTTTGATCCAAACGTCCCCCACCCTCATCCCACCCACGGGTTTATTTTTAGGCGAAAAGGTATTGGGGGCTCGAAGTTCATCCTATGGCTCATCATAAATGGGGTCATATGTTTGAAAAAAATTGCAAATTATCACGTTTTTGTGCAAAAATTGCCAAAAATTGCTAAAAATGACTAATTTTGTCTTTTAAGCTAAAATAGCGAAAATGCCGTTAAAACTCCAACGAAGCCGGAAACGTTTTGAAAATCTAGCGTAAAAATCGTAAAATTTGGCAAATTTTCGAGTTATAGGTGGGATGTCGGAATTTATGGAGGTGGGAAAGGCTCCTCGAATTGGGGGGGGGGGAGGTCCCTCCCCCAGTAAAAATAATTTTTGGGGTTGGTCGATTCCTTTTCAAAATTCTGATTAACATCGGATTTACTCGGCGTAACAAAATAAACGCGAAATTTTGTGATGGGCTTAAAAAAACTCTGGTAAAAATCTGGTTCTGACTGAGCATGCTTGCTGCCCGCTCTGTTTTTATGTTAATTACAATATTTTGATTAATTGATTAACGGTTAATTTAGGAGAGCGGCTAAATTTTGTTCTGGCAGAGATTGAGACTGTTCCAAGTTGTTTGGACGCCCGTCAGAGAGTGCGCATGAGAGGCATTTGTTTGTTAATAAGCCTCCTTTCTCCCGTCCCCAGAAAAACTTGAACATGAGTTTTTTTTCTGGTTTCCTCTACATTTTGTCTTCACTTTAATTCTGTTTTCCATTTTCAGTTTTCCCTACATGTTTTTTCTGATTTCTTTTCTCCTTTATTGTTTCAGTGAAATTGTGCCGCCCTATGAAACGCAGAGCTTTGTGCTGGAAGGCTTCAGTCGCCTACGCACTAAGGCTGACCCGGTCTATAGTGCGCCTCTGCGCACCAATGGCCTCTGTTGGCGCCTGAAGGTCTATCCGGTACGTATAGGAACCTGTGCTTATTTTAGGGAATTTTTCTTGGGGGGGGCCCTCGGGGTGTGAGTCATTTCGGGGGCGGGGGGGGGAGGTGAAAAGTTTTTAAAATTTTTCTAAAAACGTGCTAAAAAATTGCGCTATTTTTACAGTGATCGCCAAAAAGTTCGTTTTGAAAAAAAGGCAAAAATCTAGTAAAGAATTTCTGGCGAAGCCGAAAAATTTTTGAAAATTTGGCCTTCTGAGGGATTTTTTTCAGGGCAGTAGTTGGTACCAAAAGGAGCACCCACTTTTTAGGGGGGGGGGAGGTCGTTTGGGTGGGACCCCCAGTAGAATAAGCCCAGTACTATGTTAAACATCTAGAGTATGCATGATAAAATTAGGGCATGTAGTGGCATACAGTGAAACTGTATGAAATGTAGTGCTAAGTTTTATGAAAACAGTAGAGACCCATAAACTTTTTAAGATTTTTTTCAGTTTTTTTTCATTTTTAGGATGGTAATGGAGCCGTGAGAGGCAACTATTTGTCCGTTTTTCTGGAACTGTCTGCAGGACCGGCCGAGCCAGCCAAGTACTGTCTTTCTGTCAATGTTTGATGAAAATAGATTTCTATACTTGGTCAAGGGTGTATCCAGGATTTTGAAAAAGAGGGGGTGTTTTGCGACAAAAATTTATTGGAGGGAGTTTTGACAAAGATGTGCACTGTTTGTAATGGAGTATTGATAACGTTTCCTTCGGACAACCCACAGGGAGGGGGTTTCTACGCCCATGCCTGGGGGGGGGGTTTATGGTTTAAACGATTACAGTGAAAGTTAACTGGATTGGGACATAAAAGGCTGGCTTTTTCCTAGGCTAAAATTTCTGTGGGGGGGAAGTCTGGAGGGGGCACGAATTTCTGGGAGGAGAGAAAATTTTTTCGAAAAATGTTTAAAAATAGTTATTTTTTGCTGCTAAGCTAAAATATAAACTATTTTTAACCTAAATTTAAGCTTAAAATAGCTAAAAAATGCTTAAAAATTTCTAAAAATCCGGCGACGCCGGAAACTTTTTTACAGTTTACCCTCAAAACCCTATTTTTCCGGACAGTTTAAAGTTCTGGGGGGGAGGCCCGAATCCTGGGGAGGGGGCGACCCAAGTCTGGGGGGCGAATTTCTGTGGGGGGGGGGAGGCCCCCCACCCACCCCCCTGTAGGAAAAAGCCAGAAGGATTTTTGCAAACTTAGCCGTCTTATTTGTATCAAACAAGATTTACATCATGGTGTGTAGATTGTTCTAATCTTGCAAATTCTGCAGAATTTCGTTCCTCTTGTGGTATTGGAATATATTATTTTAATTCAACTACGTTCAAACTTCTTACGGGTAGGGTCGGGCACACCTAAATTTACGTACCATTTATAGTGTTAGGAAATTGTTCTATGTTATAAATATTTACTATGTCTATGTTGAGATCTATTTCTTGGATCATACTGAGGGTAGCTAAGCATGCTTCCAACGTATTGTATACTGGTGAGGTTACCGATTAATACATAATATTTTCTTGTTTGATGAATTTGCTTTTCTTGTTTTTCTTGCCCAATTCTTTTGTTTTCATTTTCTCTGTTTTTCTTTCCAGATACGAATATCGTGTGGAAATGCTGCATCAATCTTGCGGCGGTAGTCGTGCTGGCAGCGCTGGCGACCCCAGCACCACCACTGGCACCGGCAGTAGTGACAATTCCCGAAATATTGTTCGTGAATTTGCCTCCGAGTTTGAGGTCGGGGAGTGCTGGGGCTATAATCGGTTTTTCAAGCTCGATTTTTTGGCCAGTGAAGGATTTTTGGACCCAGAACAGGATGTGGTGATCCTGCAGTTTTTGGTCCGACCGCCGACCTACTATCAGAAATGTCGCGATTTGCAGTGGTAAGTATCATCAGGTCTTTGCTTATAGGGTAGGGAGATAGGAAAAGTATATATGTTTCTTACAGTGAAACAGGGGAAAATAAAAAATTATTTTCTCATGGAAAATTAAAATTAACTTATATTTTGGCTCATTTTCAGAAAACTTCAACACCCCTTCCCCCATTGTGACAGAGTTAAACGTTTTTTATTAGTTCTTACATGTTGTTTAATGTATTGTATTCCTTTTTGGGAATGCAAATGCCAGCCCTTTTGCTTTCGTAGTTTTTTCTTGTGCTTTTCAGGTACATTTCGGAACTGCAGGCCCAGGAAAGAATGTATCTGGGTCGAATTGGTCATCTGAAAGATGTACGTAAGATTTTGTGTGAAAATTTATTAGGACACGACTAATTTATGGTCAAATTTAAAAAACAATTAGAATCGAATTTATTTGTTGTCACTTGAAAATATCAAAAATTTTGATGTTTCTTCTAATGTTTGTTTTTCAACTTGTATATACTGATTTCATTTAGCTTCACTGAGGTCAGTTGGAAAAATATTCGTATTTTTTAGAAGAATACATCTATTTTAAAAGTACTTTTGAGGATTTTTTAATTTGAATTTAGATTTTTCCTATTTAATTCTAGCAGCTATCCGAGTCATCATCATCTGTCACTAGCTCTGCTCATCTTCGGGTACCTTCGCTTAGTGGTATGTTTTTCTGGTTTTTGACACTTTTGATGTGGTGAAGTAATGCTTACATTTAATCAATAGCATACGTGTTTCCCCCCTCCCCGAAAATTTAGTGTTTCCGATTTCTACTGAGGCAAAATTTGGGCAACAAAGAGAAAATCCGGTTTTCACCCCCCCCCCCCTTTATTCAGTCTCCAAAAACTACTTTAAAGGTTTTTTGCGCCTCTAAATTTTATAGCCGATAATAAATGGTAGTTGCGAGTAGTTTGTACTGTGTAATTATTATTTTGCCTGGATTGCTAGTGCTGGGACCTACATACTTTTTAACCCTTTTAATCTGTAATGGCTCACATTTCAGAGGCTAGCCCTTCCACCAACAGTGGGTCAAAGGTCAGCGCCAGTGGGCCCCAACGATTTGTTCGCGGCAAATCGCTGGGTGATGAGCCTTACCAGCCCAACTCTGCAGCAGCTGCTACTGGTGTGACGGATCAACACCTGGCGAATTCTGCGGGCCAGCAACCTGCAGACCAGGTCTGCTCTCAGGATGGCCTGGTGAAAGAACGCCGGGTAGGGGGTGTTTTTTTACGTATTTTTTGGGCTTATAGTACCGAGAAATTTAGGTTACGTATTTTTGGGTTTATAATATACGTACGTATGTGGTAGTAGAAAAATTTAGGTTATCGCAGGTTTGATGCCTACGTACACGTTCGTATGAATATTTTTTCCAAAATGTATTATAAGATTTTGGTGTCTGGTTTTTTTCCTCAAGTCGTTTTTAGTTTACAAAAGTTACAGTTTGTTTAGCTCAAAACGAAGTTAATTTTTTGCGAAGTTTACAGAAGTAGGGACATTTCGCTAAGTTTAGAAAAGTTTGCTAAAAATTTGGCTAACTTCGCAAGATCTTTAGCTAGTTAATTTCAAGGGTGTTCTCCGTATCCACGAAAAACTCGTAGAAAACTTTTAAGATTTAGTTTTAACTGAAGATATGCCAATAGTTCGCATAAGCAAAGTTCACATCGGCTTTATCGAAGTTTTAAGGAAATTCGCTAAATCTTCACGAAGACAGGAAAATGCATGGAAAGTTCACGTGCATGAAAAATTTGGAGTCATTATACATTGTACATATTGTATATAGTTTTTAAAACTTTTCGGTGAGTTTTTGGTGGAAATGGAAAACACGGCTCAAATTAGCTAGCTAAAGATTTCACGAATTTCTCGAAGCTTAGAAATCTTTTAAAAACATTAACTTTTTTGAGCTATACTGTATTTACTTTGAAGTCTGGTTAGATTGGGACTTTGTTTAAGCTTAAAGATTGCTTAATTTTTTTATCAGTTTGCTTGGTTTCTGCTGGCCACGACTTATTCTGTGACCAAAAAAAAGAAAGTGCCTGTTTTGCATCGAAAATTTCAAATTTTTATATTTTAATATTTGATTATTTCTTTTCATTTTTGTGACTGTTTTCGGCGATTTTTATTTCTTTTTTCAGCGTTCCTCTCTGCCCAATCTCATGGGTCCTCCGCCGCCCCCGTTGTTGCCCGGATTTGTGGAGGATCAGTCGTCACCGATTCTTGGCAACGGAATGGATTCTCCAACGAGCGGGTCACGTGACCTCTATCTGGGCCAACGGTTGATGGTGTCCAGTGGTCTGGAGGAGAAGGATGTGGATGATGAGCTGAGGTTGGGTTTTGACGAGGGGGGTTTTTCAGGGCTGATTTTTAATTAGTTGGCTGTTAATTAACTGTTAAGCGCAAGTTTGTATAAGCGCAGCTAAGTATAATGATGTGCATACGTTGTATATATATTGTCTTGGTTGAGCGCAAGTCTGCAGGATATTTTTTACGGGGGGGTGGGGTGGGTGGGCGACTTTCCCCATGGGATTTTTGCTTCCCCCCCCCTCCGGAATTTTTTTTGGAGGCCCAAACCGTTGCCAGACCAGGCCAGGTTTCAAAATTATCTGTTATAGCCTAACTCCCGGACATTTTTGAGAATGTTTAGCATTTTACCATGCAAAATATACCGAGAATGCCCTCCCCCTCTCCGAAAATATCCGTAAAACATCCTCTTCTCTACGAAAGGTATGTTGAAAGAAATATTGTTTTACTACTGCAAAGAGTTTATTAATTAGAACCGGTGCATAAATTTTCTGCAAAATGATGGTATACAATAAAATGCTAATTTATTACCCCTCTGTATCTTTATTTATTGTTTCGGTTTGCTGATTCTAGAATTCTGGATAATGCCATTGATCACGATCAATCATCTGGTGGTATCCATCTGGGATTGGATCATCCAGGGAGCGGATCGGCAGGGGCCAATGGAGGGCCCCATACGGCCCCCCTCGTGTCCCCAGGCCTATCGCCCTGCCATGCGGAAGAACGTCGCTTGCTGGAACTGCTACATCCGGCTAGAACGCCTCGTCATTTTAAGCTCTACACGGGAGCTTCGTCGGCTTCAAAAGGTGGGTAAGCCCTCCCCATGCGGGGTGGTAGGGGGGTGGTGGGTGGTACAGTTTTGCTATTTTGTACCTACTTGTTTCAGATTTTCAAACTTTCAGTACGCTTTGGTGTATGGTAGCTTGCTAATTGGTAGCATTCTATCAAGTGATTAGATTTTGTCAGGCATCTAAAGCGCGGAGGCTTCTGCTCTTAAAGCATTGAATTTAATATTTTGCGGAAACAATTTCTACTCAAATTTGGCTTTAAAATTATTAAAATTTAGGTTAGTGCATGTGTGCTTGTGCAGAACTCTAGGCAGTATTAAAGATTCCTATTGTTGGTTTGAGGACTATGACAGGATCTGCTAAAAATATTTCTCATCAGCTGTCAACATTGTAAATTTAAATTAAATTTACAGTTTCAAAGCAAAATAACCTGATTGTAAGCCCCTGATGAGTCCCACAATCAGGTCAGTCGGGCATAACAAGGCGATCCGTATATGCGATCACGATGTGCACAATGATACTGTATGTCACAGCTGTATAGTCGTGCAAGTCAATCGTTTTTCTCAACTTTTACTTGGCCTTTTTGTGTTAATTAATTATAACAAAATTAAATTTTTCCCTCAATAATTCAACTTCTTTCCTTTTTTCCTGTTGCAGGTCATTCAAGAAAATCGCCTGCAGGCATGGGTGGCTCCTCCAGCTCTAGTGGTGGTGGTGGTGCCTACTGGTCCCGTCGGAAACATGGAGGTTCTGGGAGCAGCGGAGCTTCCCCAGGTGTTGGGGGTGGGGGGACAGAGCACCCCATGCATCGACCCACCTGCCTACTGGGACCCCCACAACCAACCCCCGGCTCACATTCTTCGGGGGCCAGCCCCAGCCCCGGCTCCGGTTCCCCCCACCTCAACAGCTCTTCGCATAATCATCATCATCATCATCATCACCATCATCATTCACACGGACACTACCCCCAGCCACCTTCGGCCACTGATATGGTGGATCGTATACAGCAGGCGTTTCGAATGAGCTCCCTTTCTGATAGTACGGCTTTTCTAAAAGGGGTTTTCTTGTTGTTTTTTGGATTTTTTTCATTGGAGGGGGTTGGGGGTTTCTTTGCTCCAGACTTGACAGGGTAACGTTTAGGAGAGATTTACTATTACTTAACGTATTCTACAGTTTCGTCATTAATTGTTTGGATTTATTGAAAAAGTGAGCCTAGATACCTTTCAAAAATTTGGGCTTCTGGGCAGTTTTTTGTTAACATTTCATGACACAAGGGGCGTCATTTTGGCGGGGGGGGGGGGTAAAGGGGGGGAGGCGCCCACTAAACTACAACCCAGTTTTATTTTCTCTAGAAGGGGTTGGGTTTCGGAATTGTTGTCTTAGGTCTGGAATTTTCGTGAATTTTTATTTCTTTCCGGATTTAGAAACAGGCTTAGATTTCCGGATTTAGGAAATCGTTGTCTCTGGACATTTCAAGGCTGTTGGAGGGGAGGGGGGGGTCAAGAGTAAATCAATTTTGCCTTCGTACATAGTTTTTTGGGGTTTTTCCTGTTTTTTCAGCCTACAACAATGGCGGTAATGGTAATCCTGTCAGCAGCAATATTGCCTGCAACTGTCTTCGCTGTAATCGACCAACGCCTGCCGTCGTGCATTCCAGTAAGCCTGACTTAAACCTAACTTCTCTACTGGGCTGGGTTTGCAGGTTGCAAAATTTGATGACCCAACTAGTAGTTTAATTTTACATTTATTTTACATTTATTTTTTTAATTTATTGTACGCTACTGTGCTGAATATTTGGACGTTTTAGTAAGGATGGGTGGACCCTAGAGGTTTGACTTTTGGCAGATTAATATTATGCATACGTTATGATATATGATTTAATTTTGCTTCTTGTCTGGGGAAATCTACAAACTTGTTTTGGTTTAGCTCAGAAGTTTTTTCTTATTGTTTATAATTATTATAACATCTCTGTTTGGTTGGATTTTTTAGTTTGCTAGGCTAATACTGATTTCTTTGGCTTCCTTCATGTTTTTGTGTGTACTATGCTATACAACTTCATTTTGAAATTTGAAAAAATTTAATTTTAAATTTATTTTTAAATCTATTTTTTCAGGACCTGAACGTCCCTGGATTTCCCCGGGGTTTTCTCCGGGATCCAGTGCTGCCCCTCCGACTAACAGCAACAGCGGGGGTAAATCGTCTTCACATTTTCGAGCCCTCAGTCATGAACCGGTACTTTCCGGTTCTGGGAGTGGACCCAACTCGGCTACCGTACGCGATGGCTTGACCCTATCGCCGAGATGGTATGTTAGGGAATTAATTAATTAATCTATATTTATAATTAAAAATATGTGTAGTTAATAGTCAGAGTACATAATTAGGTAAGAGTGTGATCGCTGGTGTTTAGTCGGTGAGAATTTTCTGTGGGAAAATAGTCTGTCAAAAATATCCTTGGAATGCTTAAAATTGCCATGTAAAATCGTTTTCATGTATGTAAGCTATATGGGCCGGTTTTTGTATGTAGTCTCATTGTAAGTTTTGTACTGTCCTGTGTGCAATGGTTCTGACTAAACCCTATTCTTGCGAAGAACACGTCGTCTTCTACTTTGGGGGAATGTCACACTGCTTTCTTTTTGAATCTTGATCACAGCTCGCTCTTGCTCCTGGCTCTCTATAGAGCATGATTTGCTGTAGCCTCGGCAGTAGTGTTGTTGCCCGGCCGGTTTTTTTTTACTCTGGCGGCCGGGTGATGCAAACCGGCCGGCCGGTACCAGTTTTGCCCTATTTTTCGTGTATTTTGCAAAATTCTTAGCATTAACTGATGCATACAGATACTCCTGGTTATGTATAACAGATAAAATCAAGTAGTGTCCTTTTTCTGAAGACCGGCCGGTCGGCTGCTTTTGACCCGGGCGGCCGGGTTTTCCTCGGCCGGTCAACAACTCTACTTGGCAGGTTGAATACTTAGCGGATGCAGCAGCCAAATTGTGTCGTCATAATCATCATCATCATATTTGGCTGTGTCACTGTTTTTTTGTTTTTTATTGTGTTTTCGCACACTTTTTTTTAAAAAACACACAAAATTTAAAAAAAACACACTAAAAAGCACACTCACATTTTCACCTGAAGGAGCGAATTTTTATTAATTTTCAGCCTAATTTTTAAGTTTTTCCAAAAAATTTTGCGCCTTCGGCGCAAATATCCGCTATATATCTATATTTTTACCTCTGTTTGTTTTCGTCTGGGCATTAGTTATTGTGTAGTCTTCATTATTCTAAGCAACGGTGTCATTAGGGACTGTAGGCAAATTATATATTCTATGAAATTACGTTTCCAAATTCTGGAAATGACTGGAATAAAATAAACTGTCGAAAAGTAAAAGATTTGAAGGATTTCAGACCAAAATTTTCACAATTTTCAAAAAATTCTCAGCGTCTGGGGGGCTCCGCCCCCCAGACCCCCCATTGTAGCGCAAGAAAGACGTCATCAATGCAAATATTTAACGTTCAGAACATTGAAATATCGTTTATGAAGACTGAGCATGCAATATATGCTTTGTACTTCTTCTGTAACACGCGAAAAATGCAAAATATAGTTTAAAATGCTGTAAAAACCGTTAAAAACGTGTTAATACTGCGAAAAGCGATTTTAGGAAAAACACAGATTTTTTAAAAAAACACACATTTTCTTAAAAAAACACACTAAAAAGCACAGGTAAAATTTTGAAAAAAAAAACCCTGGGCTGTGTCGGAGAGACCATAGCCGTGCAAAAGGCGCCCAGTAACCCGGAGAAAGTCATTGTCCTGAGCATGGGCGTATCCAGGGGAGGGGTTTCGGGGGTTGAAACATTTTCGTTTTTTGTCAAACTTTTTTGTCAAACCCCCCCCCCCTCCTTGTCAATAAACTTTAGTCAAACCCCCCTCCTTTTCAAAATCCTGGATACGCCCCTGCATAGCCGAGCTAAGGTCGCCCGGTACCCCGGAGAAAGTCAATGTCCAGAAAGCGTGGCTGCATCATCACGCACATTGGTGTGAGAAACGGGAGTAGATTTGGTGCTGCCTCGAATTTATTTATGAGAGCATGAGGCTAAGCCTTGCTATCTGTTATCAGAGCAAAAACTGTGCTCTGTTCGCTAACGGCTGACCTCCCCCTTCCCCACAAATTAGACCCATCACTTCAAACAATTTTGCCCACTACGCTTGCATACGGAAGATCAAAAACACAACTTCTCATTTGGTTCAATGTGCGTCTGTTGCGAGCTTTAGAACACAAACATAGCGTGCGCAGTTGTTTGAAGTGATGGGTCCCCATTGGGGGGGGGGGAGTCAGCAGTTGGCGAACAGAGCACAGTTTTTGCTCTCAACAGAAAGTAGGATTATAAATTATGTACTCTTAGAATAGCAAAGCAGTATTACAGTAGTACGGAAAAGGCTGCGACTTCAAAATCCTCCCCCAGAGAAGGGTTCCTAGTTCTACTAGAACTTTTCAGCCGGTGACCTTTATTGGTTTGCCGCTACTTCCGAAGGAAAAGGGCAAACCCTTATTCTCGTCGTGTTATTATTATTATTATTATTGTGTTGCCCACCTTTCCAAAGGAAGAGGGCAACCATTACTATTGTCTGTTTTTTATTCTTCTTATTGTGTTGCCCACTTTTCCAAAGGAATGGGCAACACTTTGTTATTGGCCTGTGCTTATTGGGTTCCCGCCCTTTTCCAAAGGGTTTGGAACCCTATGTTCTGGACATGTTTATTCTTATTGGGTTCCCGCCCTTTTCCAAAGGGTTTGGAACCCTATGTTCTGGACATGTTTATTATTGGGTTCCCGCCCTTTTCCAAAGGGTTTGGAACCCTATGTTCTGGACATGTTTATTGGGTTGCCGCTTTTTCAACAAAAAGGCAACCCTTTAACTTGGGTATGTCCGTTATTTATTATTTATTTATTATTCTCCGGATTCTTGTCCCCCCCCTCTATCTCGAGATTGGAAAGGGGTAGAGAGGTGGTTGATACCTCATTTTGAAGGTCTTGACTTGAACTGCTCCCGGAAGCGCGGGGAGCCCCGGGGGAGCAGAGGTGCTCCCGGAGCACCCCCGTGAGTAAAAATGAGTAAAATAAAAAAGTTGTCCAAATGAGTTAATTTTGGTATTATTCGAAAGCTCTCGACGAGTAAAGAAAAAGTTGTAATTGGGTCAAGGCTTGAAAATGCACCCATTTTGAGTTATGAGGCGAAATATGGTAAAAATGGTCAAAAACGACCAAAATGGCTCAAAATTGAAAGTTCTCAGATCGGACTAATATCGGTATCAATCGAAAGCTCTCATTGTGTAGATAAAAAGTTGTAATAGGACCAAAGCACCAAAATGTACAGAAAATGAGTTACGGGGCCTCAAAGGGGTCAAAAATGGCCAAAAACGGCCAAATTGGGTCTAAATTGAAAATTGTCGGATCCGGTCGATACCGGTGTCATTCGGAAGCTCTCATTGAGTAGATAAAAAGTTGTAATAGGGCCAAAGCTCTTAAATGTACGCAGCTTCAGATATGACTCCTGATAAGAGGAAATATGCCAGCGGCAACCCATTCATGCCACTTTGCTTGTTATTATTATTCTTCTTATTATTATTGTCCACAATTTCGTGTCCACCATGTCTATCTCGAGATTGGGAAGGGGTAGAGAGGTGGTTGATACCTCATTTTGAAGGTCTTGACTTGAACTGCTCCCGGAAGCGCGGGGAGCCCCGGGGGAGCAGAGGTGCTCCCGGAGCACCCCCGTGAGTAAAAATGAGTAAAATAAAAAAGTTGTCCAAATGAGCTAATTTAGGTATCATTCGAAAGCTCTCGGCGAGTAATGAAAAAGTTGTAATTGGGTCAAGGCCTGAAAATGTACCTATTTTGAGTTATGAGGCGAAAAAGGGTCAAAAATGGCCAAAAACGGCCAAAACGGCCGTTTGAAGGGGTTTTCCGCCTTTATCTCGAGCTAGAGTCAACTAGTTGGCCTGAAATTTTGCATGTAGGGTGGCACCCGATGCGGGAATACCCTCCGGGCACCTGGGTTCCATAGTGTCACACAATTCGCAATTACTCGATACGGTGATGCTGCAAATGGTCAAAATTGAAAGTGACGGAAACCCCCCAATATGGGTATTATTCGAAAGCTCTCGTTGCGTGGATAAAAAGTTGTAATAGGGGTAAAACACCAAAATGTAGGAGAAATGAGTTACGGAGCCTCAAAGGGGTCAAAAATGGCCAAAACCAGGTCAAATGGGTCAAGACTGAAAGTTGTCCGATTGGGTTAATATTGGCATCATTCGAAAGCTCTCGTTGCGTAGATAAAAAGTTGTAATAGGTTCATCGCGTCAAAATATAGGACAAATGAGTTATGGGGCCCCGAATATTATAAACTCATTCTATAAACGGAAAAATGTCGGGCGGGAACCACTTGATGCCTTTTGACTTATTATTATTGGGTTCCCGCCCTTTTCCAAAGGGTTTGGAACCCTATGTTCTGGACATGTTTATTGTGTTGCCCACTTTTCCAAAGGAATGGGCAACACTTTGTTATTGGTCTGTGCTTATTATTATTATTATTATTATTATTATTATTATTATCCGTCTGTCCCCCCCCCCCTAGATCTCGAGATTGGGAAGGGGTACAGGGGTGGTTGATGCCTCATTTTGAAGATATTCACTTGGACGTTGGATTCTCAGTTGGGCAGTCCGATACCTTCCGGATTCCGGGAATGGCGAATCCCGGAATTTTTCGGTTGGTAAGGGGGGACCAAGGCGAAATTTCAAAATCCAAAATTTGGTCAAAAATTTTTTGTCTCCGATTTCGCTCAAAAGTTGGTCATAGGGTAACTCGACCACGCTGATTTCGAAACTGAAATCGAAATTTCCGGAAAATTTCCGGATTTCGAGATATTCGACCCTGAAAATTCCGGATTTTGAAAAATTTCTCAAAAAGTGGTCGATATGGTACTCAAATGAAAGAGCTCGTCGAGCTGAGTAATTTTTATTATTACCATACTTTCCGAAAATGCGTCTAGCGAAAGTTATGTCCGAAAAACTGAAAATCCGGGAATTCACGAAAATCCGGATTTTGGGTCGAAAAAATTTTTGTCTCCGATTTCACTCAAAAGTTGGTCATAGGGTAACTCGACCATGCTGATTTCGAAACTAAAACCGAAATTTCCCGAAACTTTACGGATTTCGAGATATTCGTTCCGGAAAATTACGGATTTTGAAAAATTTCTCTGAAAGTGGTCGATATGGTGCTCAAACGAAAGAGTTCGTCGAGCTGAGCAACTTTCCTTCTTGCGACATTTTGTGCAAATGCGTCTAGCTAAGATTATGGGAGAAAAATAAACAGAAAAACCTGTTGTGGGCAACACATTCTTGCAGTAGCGCTAGTTTTTCTTATTCTTCTTCTTATTATTATTGTTCACATTTTCGTGTCCCCCCTGTCTATCTCGAGATTGGGAAGGGGTAGAGAGGTGGTTGATACCTCATTTTGAAGGTCTTGACTTGAACTGCTCCCGGAAGCGCGGGGAGCCCCGGGGGAGCAGAGGTGCTCCCGGAGCACCCCCGTGAGTAAAAATGAGTAAAATAAAAAAGTTGTCCAAATGAGCTAATTTTGGTATCGTTCGAACGCTCTCGTCGAGCCATGAAAAAGTTGTAATTGGGTCAAGGCCTGAAAATGTACCCATTTTGAGTTATGAGGCGAAAAAGGGTCAAAAATGGCCAAAAACGGCCAAAACGGCCGTTTGAAGGAGTTTTCCGCCTTTATCTCGAGCTAGAGTCAACTAGCTGGCCTGAAATTTTGCATGCAGGGTGGCACCCGATGCGGGAAGACCCTCCGGGCACCTGGGTTCCATAGTGTCAGGCAATTAGCAATTACTCGATACGATGATGCTGCAAATGGTCAAAATTGAAAGTGACGGAAACCCCCCAATATGGGTATCGTTCGAAAGCTCTCGTTGCGTAGGTAAAATGTTGTAATAGGGCTAAGGCGTCAAAATGTAGGAAAAATGAGTTACGGAGCCTCAAAGGGGTCACAAATGGCCACAACCGGTCAAAATGAGTCAAAATTAAAAGTTGTCGGATCCGGCTGATACCGGTATCAATCGAAAGCTTTCGCTGCGTAGATAAAAAGTTGTAATAGGGATAAAGCGCTAAAATGTAGGAAAAATGAGTTATGGGGCCCGCAAATGTGTCAAAAAATGGTCACTCAAAACCAGTCAAAATGGGTCAAAACTGAAAATTGTCGGATCCGATCGATACTGATGTCATTCGAAAGCTCTCGTTGCGTAGATAAAAAGTTGTAATAGGCTCATCGTGTCAAAGTGTGAGAAAAGGAGCTACGAGCCTTCGAATAGGGCAAAAATCGCCCAATTGGTCAAATTGGTGAAAATTGAACTTTGTCCAATCCAGCTTGTAGTGGTATCAATCGAAAGCTCTGGATGAGCTGGGAAACAGTTATAATAGTCTTAAAGATAAGAAACTACATACTTCTCCAGAAAATAGATAAGCTCTTTGTATAAACGGAAAAATGTCGGGCGGGAACCACTTGATGCCTTTTGACTTATTCTTCTTATTATTATTGTCCACAATTTCGTGTCCACCATGTCTATCTCGAGATTGGGAAGGGGTAGAGAGGTGGTTGATACCTCATTTTGAAGGTCTTGACTTGAACTGCTCCCGGAAGCGCGGGGAGCCCCAGGGGAGCAGAGGTGCTCCCGGAGCACCCCCGTGAGTAAAAATGAGTAAAATAAAAAAGTTGTCCAAATGAGCTAATTTAGGTATCATTCGAAAGCTCTCGGCGAGTAATGAAAAAGTTGTAATTGGGTCAAGGCCTGAAAATGTACCTATTTTGAGTTATGAGGCGAAAAAGGGTCAAAAATGGCCAAAAACGGCCAAAACGGCCGTTTGAAGGGGTTTTCCGCCTTTATCTCGAGCTAGAGTCAACTAGTTGGCCTGAAATTTTGCATGTAGGGTGGCACCCGATGCGGGAATACCCTCCGGGCACCTGGGTTCCATAGTGTCACACAATTCGCAATTACTCGATACGGTGATGCTGCAAATGGTCAAAATTGAAAGTGACGGAAACCCCCCAATATGGGTATTATTCGAAAGCTCTCGTTGCGTGGATAAAAAGTTGTAATAGGGGTAAAACACCAAAATGTAGGAGAAATGAGTTACGGAGCCTCAAAGGGGTCAAAAATGGCCAAAACCAGGTCAAATGGGTCAAGACTGAAAGTTGTCCGATTGGGTTAATATTGGCATCATTCGAAAGCTCTCGTTGCGTAGATAAAAAGTTGTAATAGGTTCATCGCGTCAAAATATAGGACAAATGAGTTATGGGGCCCCGAATATTATAAACTCATTCTATAAACGGAAAAATGTCGGGCGGGAACCACTTGATGCCTTTTGACTTATTGGGTTCCCGCCCTTTTCCAAAGGGTTTGGAACCCTATGTTCTGGACATGTTTATTATTATTATTGGGTTGCCGCTTTTTCACAAAAAGGCAACCCTTTAACTTGGGTATGTCCGTTATTTATTTATTTATTTATTGGTTTGCCGCTACTTCCGAAGGAAAAGGGCAAACCCTTATTCTCGTCGTGTTGTTATTATTGGTTTGCCGCTACTTCCGAAGGAAAAGGGCAAACCCTTATTCTCGTCGTGTTATTATTATTCTTCTTCTTCTTGTCCCCCCCTATTAACTCAAGCTAGGCTCAACGCCCGGAGCTGAAATTTGGTGGGTATGTGGGGGTTGGTCCCAAACCTGGCCCATTTTAATTTCATCGCTCTAGACCCACCCAGTCGACCAGGGCAGGGAATTTAATTTTTTAAAATCGTAAGGGGGGATGGCCGAACGTTACACTGTTGGAGACCGCAAAAGTGAGCAAACTGCCCAGAAACCCGTAACATCTTTGAAAAGTCAGTCCTAGGGTAATTCGGGGACGCAGATTCCAAATCTACAACCGAAATTTTCCTAGCTTTTGTGAATCTCGAGATATGTCCAAAAGTTACACTGTTGGAGACCGCAAAAGTGAGCAGACTGCCCAGAAACGCGTAATATCTGTGTTTTTTGAACTCGTTAGTCAAGTTTAGCCGGTGGATTTGCTAGGATATCCTTTAAAAAGAAGTGTCATGTAACTTGTGGCAATAGTTAATCGGAAATTCCTTATCCCAACTGCCTTTTTATGGGCAACCATTTTCAGAGGAAGGTGTCAAAAATGGTCGAAAACTTTTTCTCTCCGATTTGGTCAAAAAGTTTGTCCTGGGGTAATTCGGGGACGTAGATTCCAAATCTGCAATCGAAGTTTTTCTAGCTTTTGTGAATCTCGAGATATGGCCAAAAGTTACACTGTTGGAGACCGCAGAACTGAGCAAACTGTAAAGAAACGCCTAATAGTTGTGTTTTTTGAACTCATTAGTCAAGTTTAGCCGGTGACTTTGCTAGGACACCCTTTAAAAAGAAGTGCAAAGTAACTTTCAGCGATATTTAGTAGAAAATTTCTTATCCCAACTGCCCTTTTATGGGCAACCATTTTCAGGTGAAGGTGTCAAAAATGGATAAAAACGTTTAATGTCCGATTTGGTTGAAAAGTCGGTCATAGGGGACGCAGATTCCAAATCAGCAGTCTAAATGTTTCTAGCCCCCGTGGATCTCGAAATATGGCCAAATGCTACGCTGTTGGAGTCCGCAAAAGTGAGCAAATTGTTTAGAAAAGCCTAATATCAGTGCCTTTTTCAAAGCCGGTAGTGAAGTTGAGCTGGTGGATTTGCTATGACTCCCTTTAAGACGGTGTATCAAGTAACATTTAGCGATATTTAGTGAAAAATTAGTTATCCCAACTGCCCTTTCAAGGGCAACCATTTCTAGAAAAGTTCCTTATCCCAACTACCCTTTCAGAGGCAACCATTTCCCGAAAATCGACGCTACAAAGTTAGCTGCCTAAAGAAAGAAGCGGCGGCAAACCATTCATGCCAGTTTAGCTTGTTATTATTATTATTATTATTATTCTTCTTGTCCCCCCCTATTAACTCAAGCTAGGCTTAACGCCCTGAGCTGAAATTTGGTGGGTATGTGGGGGTTGGTCCCAAACCTGGCCCATTTTAATTTCATCGCTCTAGACCCACCCAGTCGACCAGGGCAGGGAATTTAATTTTTTAAAATCGTAAGGGGGGACCAAGGCGATTCTCAAAAATGGTCGAAAACTTTTTGTCTCCGATTTGGTTGAAAAGTCAGTCCTAGGGTAATTCGGGGACGCAGATTCCAAATCTGCAATCGAAATGTTTCTAGCTTTTGTGAATCTCGAGATAAGTCCAAAAGTTACACTGTTGGAGACCGCAAAAGTGAGCAAACTGCCCAAAAAACGCCTAATATCTGTGTTTTTTGAACTCGTTAGTCAAGTTTAGCCGGTGGATTTGCTAAGATATTCTTTAAAAAGAAGTGTCAAGTAACTTGTGGCAATATTTAATCAAAAATTCCTTATCCCAACTGCCTTTTTATGGGCAACCATTTTCAGAGGAAGGTGTCAAAAATGGTCGAAAACTTTTTCTCTCCGATTTGGTTGAAAAGTTTGTCCTGGGGTAATTCTGGGACGTAGATTCCAAATCTGCAATCGAAGTTTTTCTAGCTTTTGTGAATCTCGAGATATGGCCAAAAGTTACACTGTTGGAGACCGCACAACTGAGCAAATTGACCAGAAACGCTCTAGACCCACCCAGTCGACCAGGGCAGGGAATTTAATTTTTTAAAATCGTAAGGGGGGATGGCCGAACGTTACACTGTTGGAGACCGCAAAAGTGAGCAAACTGCCCAGAAACCCGTAACATCTTTGAAAAGTCAGTCCTAGGGTAATTCGGGGACGCAGATTCCAAATCTACAACCGAAATTTTCCTAGCTTTTGTGAATCTCGAGATATGTCCAAAAGTTACACTGTTGGAGACCGCAAAAGTGAGCAGACTGCCCAGAAACGCGTAATATCTGTGTTTTTTGAACTCATTAGTCAAGTTTAGCCGGTGGATTTGCTAGGACACCCTTTAAAAAGAAGTGTAAAGTAACTTTCAGTGATATTTAGTAGAAAATTTCTTATCCCAACTGCCCTTTTATGGGCAACCATTTTCAGGTGAAGGTGTCAAAAATGGATAAAAACGTTTAATGTCCGATTTGGTTGAAAAGTCGGTCATAGGGTGATTCGGGGACGCGGATTCCAAATCTGCAATCGAAATGTTTCTAGCTCCCGTGGAACTCGAGATATGGCCAAATGCTACGCTGTTGGAGTCCGCAAAAGTGAGCAAATTGTTTAGAAAAGCCTAATATCAGTACTTTTTTCGAAGCCGGTAGTCAAGTTGAGCTGGTGGATTTGCTAGGACTCCCTTTAAGAGGGTGTATCAAGTAACTTTTAGCGATATTTAGTGAAAAATTAGTTATCCCAACTGCCCTTTCAAGGGCAACCATTTCTAGAAAAGTCCCTTATCCCAACTACCCTTTCAGAGGCAACCATTTCCCAAAAATCGACGCTACAAAGTTAGCTGCCTAAAGAAAGAAGCGGCGGCAAACCATTCATGCCAGTTTAGCTTGTTATTATTTCTTCTCCGGATTCTTGTCCCCCCCCTCTATCTCGAGATTGGAAAGGGGTAGAGAGGTGGTTGATACCTCATTTTGAAGGTCTTGGCTTGAACTGCTCCCGGAAGCGCGGGGAGCCCCGGGGGAGCAGAGGTGCTCCCGGAGCACCCCCGTGAGTAAAAATGAGTAAAATAAAAAAGTTGTCCAAATGAGCTAATTTTGGTATCATTCGAAAGCTCTCGACGAGTAAAGAAAAAGTTGTAATTGGGTCAAGGCCTGAAAATGCACTCATTTTGAGTTATGAGGCGAAAAATTGTGAAAAGTGGCCAAAAACGGCCAAAATGGCTCAAAATTGAAAGTTCTCAGATCGGACTCATATTGGTATCATTCGAAAGCTCTCGTTGCGTAGATAAAAAGTTGTAATAGGGCCAAAGCACCAAAATGTACAGAAAATGAGTTACGGGGCCTCAAAGGGGTCAAAAATGACCAAAACCGGCCAAAATGGGTCAAAATCAATAATTTTGGAAAACTCACAAAATGAGTATCATTCGAAAGCTTTCTTTGAGTATATAAAAAGTTGTCATAGGGACAAGGAGAACTATCGTAGGATAATTGACTTATCTCGTTTATAAGAGGAAAAATGCAGCGGCAACCCGTTCATGCCACTTTGCTTATTGGGTTGTCGCATTTTTTTAAAAAAAAGACAACCCTTTGTTATGGGAAAGTTTCTTTATTTATTTATTTATTATATCGGTAAACAATCTTGTCCCCCCCCTTTTTCTCGAGATTGGCTGGACCGATCGGGCTGAAATTATCAGTACCAGTTGGGGGTGGGGTGAAGTGGTACCGGAAATGCGGGTAGCCCGATATCTCCCGGATTCCGGGAATGGCGGCTCCCGGAATTTTTAAAAATGGTAAGGGGGGACCAAGGGAAACGTAAAAATTTTTTGTCTCCGATTTCGCTCAAAAGTTGGTCATAGGGTAATTCGACCATGCTGATTTCGAAACTGAAATCGAAATTTCCGGAAAATTTGCGGATTTCGAGATATTCGCCCCGGAAAATTTCGGATTTTGAAAAATTTCTTCAAAAGTAGTCGATATGGTACTCAAATGAAAGAGCCCGTCGAGCTGAGCAACTTTCCTTCTTGCGACATTTTCCGGAAATGTGTCTAGCGAAAGTTATAGCCGAAAAACTGAAAATCCGGGAATTCACGAAAACCCGGATTTTGGACTTAAAAATTTTTTGTCTCCGATTTTGCTTAAAAGTTGGTCATAGGGTAAGTCGACCACGCTGATTTCGAAACTGGAATCTAATTTTCCGGAAAATTTACGGATTTCGAGATATTCGGCCCGGAAAATTTCGGATTTTGAAAAATTTCCCTAAAAGTGGTCAACATGGGGCTCAAATGAAAGAGCTCGTCGAGCTGAGCAACTTTGCTTCTTGCGACATTTTTAGGAAATACGCCTAGCGAAAGTTCCGTCCGAAAAACCGAAAATCCGGGAATTCCCGGAAAATCGGAATTTTTAAAAATTCTCAAAAGTAGTCGATATGGTACTCATTCGAAAGCCCTCAACGAGTAGGAAGAAGGTTGCAATAGAACCAAGTTCTGAAAATGTACCAAAACTGAGTTTTTGCCCTTTTGATAAGAGGAAAATGGCTGCGACAACCCGTTGATGCCGTTAGGATTTATTATTGTGTTGCCCACTTTTCCAAAGAATTGGGCAACACTTTGTTATTGGTCTGTGCTTATTATTATTGTGTTGCCCACTTTTCCAAAGGAAATGGCAACACCTTGTTATTGGTCTGTGCTTATTATTATTATTATTATCCGTCTGTCCCCCCCCTAGATCTCGAGATTGGGAAGGGGTACAGGCGTGGTTGATACCTCATTTTGAAGCCCTCGACTAGGACATCTCCGGGAAGCAAGACGGCTCCGATACCTTCCGGATTCCGGGAATGGCGAATCCCGGAATTTTTCGGTTGGTAAGGGGGGACCAAGGCGAAATTTCAAAATCCAAAATTTGGTCAAAAATTTTTTGTCTCCGATTTCGCTCAAAAGTTGGTCGTAGGGTAATTCGACCGCGCTGATTTCGAAACCGAAATCGAATTTTCCGGAAAATTTCCGGATTTCGAGATATTCGATCCGGAAAATTCCGGATTTTGAAAAATTTCTCCAAAAGTGGTCGATATGGTACTCAAATGAAAGATCTCGTCGAGCTGAGCAACTTTCCTTCTTGCGACATGTTCCGAAAATGCGTCTAGCGAAAGTTATGTCCGAAAAACTGAAAATCCGGGAATTCACGAAAATCCGGATTTTGGGTCGAAAAATTTTTTGTCTCCGATTTCGTTCAAAAGTTGGTCGTAGGGTAATTCGACCGCGCTGATTTCGAAACCGAAATCGAATTTTCCGGAAAATTTACGGATTTCGAGATATTCGCCCCGGAAAATTTCGGAATTTGAAAAATTTCCCCAAAAGTGGTCAATATGGGGCTTAAATGAAAGAGCACGTTGAGCTGAGCAACTTTCCTTCTTGCGACATTTTCTGCAAATGCGTCTAGCGAAAGTTATGGCAGAAAAATAAACAGGAAAACCTGTTGTGGGCAACACATTCTTGCAGTAGCGCTAGTTATTGGGTTCCCGCCCTTTTCCAAAGGGTTTGGAACCCTATGTTCTGGACATGTTTATTCTTATTCTTATTATTATTATTGTTCACATTTTTATGTCCGCACCTATTTCTCGAGGTTGGGAAGGGGTAGAGAAGTGGTTGATACCTCATTTTAAAGGTCTTGACTTGAACTGCTCCCGGACGCGCGGGGAGCCCCGGGGGAGCAGAGGTGCTCCCGGAGCACCCCCGTGAGTAAGAATGAGTAAAATAAAAATGTTGTCCAAATGAGCTAATTTTGGTATCATTCGAAAGCTCTCGGCGAGTAATGAAAAAGTTGTAATTGGGTCAAGGCCTGAAAATGCACCCATTTTTAGTTATGAGGCGAAAAAGGGTCAAAAATGGCCAAAAACGGCCAAAACGGCCGTTTGAAGGGGTTTTCCGCCTTTATCTCGAGCTAGAGTCAACTAGTTGGCCTGAAATTTGACATGTATGGTGGCGCCCGATGCGGGAAGACCCTCCGGGCACCTGGGTTCCATAGTTTCAGGCAATTATCAATTACTCGATACGGTGATGCTGCAAATGGTCAAAATTGAAAGTGACGGAAACCCCCCAATATGGGTATCATTGGAAAGCTCTCGTTGCGTAGGTAAAAAGTTGTAATAGGGGTAAAGCGTCAAAATGCAGGAAAAATGAGTTACGGGGCTCCAAATGGGTCAAAAATGGCCAGAAACGATCAAAATGGGCCAAAATTGAAAATTGTCGGATACGGCTGATACCGGTGTCATTCGAAAGCTCTCATTGCGTGGAGAAAAAGTTGTAATAGGGCCAAAGCGTCAAGATGTAGGAAAAATGAGTTACGTGGTTCCAAAGGGGTCAAAAATGGCCAGAAACGGTCAGAATGGGCCAAAATTAAAAGTTGTCGGAAACCCCCCAATATGGATACCATTCGACAGCTCTCGTTGCGTGGATAAAAAGTTGTAATAGGGCCAAAGCGTCAAAATGTAGGAAAAATGAGTTACGGGGCTCCAAAGGGGTCAAAAATGGCCAAAACCGGTCAAATTTGGGTCGAAACTGAAAGTAACGGAAACCCCCTAATATGGGTATCATTCGAAAGCTCTCGTTGCGTAGGTAAGAAGTTGTAATAGGGGTAAGGCGCCAAAATGTAGGAGAAATGAGTTACGAGGCCTCCAAGGGGTCAAAAATGGCCAAAAAGGTCAAAATGGGTCAAAATTGAAAATTGTCGGATCCGATTAATACTGGTGTCATTCGAAAGCTCTCGTTGCGTAGATAAAAAGTTGTAATAGGGCCAAAGCAGCAGAATGTCGGAAAAATGAGTTACGGGGCCTCAAAAGGGTCAAAAATGGTCAAAACCGGTCAAAATGGGTCAAAATTGTAAATTGTCGGATCCGATTAATACTGGTGTCATTCGAAAGCTCTCGTTGCGTAGATAAAAAGTTGTAATAGGGCCAAAGCAGCAGAATGTCGGAAAAATGAGTTACGGGGCCTCAAAAGGGTCAAAAAGGGCCAAAACCGGTCAAAATGGGTCAAAATTGAAAGTAACCGAAACCCAACAATAGGGGTGTCATTCGAAAGCTCTCGTTGCGTAGATAAAAAGTTGTAATAGGGCTAACGCGTCAAAATATAGGACAAATGAGTTATGGGGCCCCGAATATTATAAACTCATTCTATAAGCAGAAAAATGTCGGGCGGGAACCACTTGATGCCTTTTGACTTATGATTATTATTATTATTATTATCCGTCTGTCCCCCCCCTAGATCTCGAGATTGGGAAGGGGTACAGGGGTGGTTGATACCTCATCTTGAAGCCCTTGACTAGGACATCTCCGGGAAGCAAGATGGCTCCGATACCTTCCGGATTCCGGGAATGGCGAATCCCGGAATTTTTCGGTTGGTAAGGGGGGACCAAGGCGAAATTTCAAAATCCAAAATTTGGTCAAAAATTTTTTGTCTCCGATTTCGCTCAAAAGTTGGTCATAGGGTAACTCGACCACGCTGATTTCGAAACTGAAATCGAAATTTCCGGAAAATTTACGGATTTCGAGATATTAGACCCGAAAAATTTCGGATTTTGAAAAATTTCTTCAAAAGTGGTTGATATGGTACTCAAATGAAAGAGCTCGTCGAGCTGAACAACTTTCCTTCTTGCGACATTTTCCGGAAATGCGTGTAGCGAAAGTTATGGCCGAAAAACTGAAAATCCGGGAATTCACGGAAACCCGGATTTTGGACCAAAAAATTTTTTGTCTCCGATTTCGCTCAAAAGTCGGTCATAGGGTAACTCGACCGCGCTGATTTCGAAACTGAAATCGAAATTTCCGGAAAATTTCCGGATTTCGAGATATTCGATCCGGAAAATTCCGGATTTTGAAAAATTTTTCCGAAAGTGGTCGATATGGTACTCAAATGAAAGCGCTCGTCGTGCTGAGTAATTTTCATCATTACCGTATTTTCCGGAAATGCTTCTGGTGAAAGATATGGCAGAAAAATAAACAGAAAAACCAGTTGTGGGCAACACATTCTTGCAGTAGCGCTAGTTATTATTATTATTATTATCCGTCTGTCCCCCCCCTAGATCTCGAGATTGGGAAGGGGTACAGGGATGGTTGATACCTCATTTTGAAGATATTCACTTGGACGTTGGATCCTCAGTTGGGCAGTCCGATACCTTCCGGATTCCGGGAATGGTGAATCCCGGAATTTTTCGGTTGGTAAGGGGGGACCAAGGCGAAATTTCAAAATCCAAAATTTGGTCAAAAATTTTTTGTGTCCGATTTCGCTCAAAAGTTGGTCATAGGGTAACTCGACCACGCTGATTTCGAAACTGAAATCGAAATTTCCGGAAAATTTACGGATTTCGAGATATTCGACCCGGAAAATTCCGGATTTTGAAAAATTTCTCCAAAAGTGGTCGATATGGTACTCAAATGAAAGAGCTCGTCGAGCTGAGCAACTTTCCTTCTTGCGACATTTTCCGAAAATGCGTCTAGCAATAGTTATGACCGAAAAACTGAAAATCCGGGAATTCACGAAAATCCGGATTTTGGGTCGAAAAATTTTTTGTCTCCGATTTCACTCAAAAGTCGGTCATAGGGTAATTCGACCACGCTGATTTCGAAACTGAAATAGAAATTTCCCGAAAATTTACGGATTCCGTTATATTCGTTCCGGAAAATTCCGGATTTTGAAAAATTTCTCCAAAAGTGGTCGATATGGTACTCAAATGAAAGAGCTCGTCGAGCTGAGCAACTTTCCTTCTTGCGACATTTTCCGAAAATGCGTCTAGCAATAGTTATGACCGAAAAACTGAAAATCCGGGAATTCACGAAAATCCGGATTTTGGGTCGAAAAATTTTTTGTCTCCGATTTCACTCAAAAGTCGGTCATAGGGTAATTCGACCACGCTGATTTCGAAACTGAAATAGAAATTTCCCGAAAATTTACGGATTCCGTTATATTCGTTCCGGAAAATTCCGGATTTTGAAAAATTTCTTCAAAGTGGTCGATATGGTATTCAAATGAAAGAGCTCGTCGAGCTGAGTAATTTTTATCATTAGCGTATTTTCCGGAAATGCTTCTAGCGAAAGTTATGGCAGCAGATTGGACAATCCGGAATTTCCGGAAAAAACCGGATTTTCAAAAACTCATTGAAACATGGGCAATATGGTGCTTAATTGAAAGCTCTTTGAGTCCTGGGTCAGATTTCCTGCACAGAAATAACTCAAAAAGGTATCTAGTGAAATCTATACCCCAAAGGGATGTGTTGTGGGCAACACATTCTTGCAGTAGCGCTAGTTATTATTTATTGGGTTGTCGCATTTTTTTAAAAAAAAGACAACCCTTTGTTATGGCTAAGTTTCTTTATTTATTTATTTATTTATTGTGTTGCCCACTTTTCCAAAGGAATGGGCAACACTTTGTTATTGGTCTGTGCTTATTATTATTATTATTGGGTTGTCGCATTTTTTAAAAAAAAAGACAACCCTTTGTTATGGGAAAGTTTCTTTATTTATTTATTTATTTATTTATTATATCGGTAAACAATCTTGTCCCCCCCCTTTTTCTCGAGATTGGCTGGACCGATCGGGCTGAAATTATCAGTACCAGTTGGGGGTGGGGTGAAGTGGTACCGGAAGTGCGGATAGCCCGATACCTCCCGGATTCCGGGAATGGCGGCCCCCGGAATTTTTAAAAATGGTAAGGGGGGACCAAGGGAAACGTAAAAATTTTTTGTCTCCGATTTCGCTCAAAAGTTGGTTATAGGGTAATTCGACCATGCTGATTTCGAAACTGAAATCGAAATTTCCGGAAAATTTGCGGATTTCGAGATATTCGACCCGGAAAATTCCGGATTTTGAAAAATTTCTCCAAAAGTGGTCGATATGGTACTCAAATGAAAGAGCTCGCCGAGCTGAACAACTTTCCTTCTTGCGACATTTTCCGGAAATGCGTCTAGCGAAAGTTATAGCCGAAAAACTGAAAATCCGGGAATTCACGAAAACCCGGATTTTGGACTTAAAAATTTTTTGTCTCGGATTTTGCTTAAAAGTTGGTCATAGGGTAAGTCGGTGGTGCTGATTTCGAATCTGAAATTGAAATTCCCAGAAAATTCACGGATTTCGAGATATTAGGCCCGGAATATTCCGGATTTTAAAAAAATTTTTCGGAAAGTGGTCAATAGGGTACTCAAATGAAAGAACTCGTCGAGCTGAGCAACTTTCCTTCTTGCGACATTTTCCGGAAATGCGTCCAGCGAAAATTACAGCCGAAAAACTGAAAATCCGGGAATTCCCGGAAAAAAAGTTGTCAATATGGTACTTATTCGAAAGGTCTCAGCGAGTAGGGATAGTAGAAAAGCTGTGATAGAGCCAAAGTCTGAAAATGTTCCAAAACTCTGAGTTTGAGCCCGAGCCAGTATAAGCACAGAGGAATAAGAGGAAAATGCGCGACAACCCGTTCATGCCGGTAGGATTTATTATTATTATTCTCCGGATTCTTGTCCCCCCCCTCTATCTCGAGATTGGAAAGGGGTACAGAGGTGGTTGATACCTCATTTTGAAGGTCTTGACTTGAACTGCTCCCGGAAGCGGGGGGAGCCCCGGGGGGGCAGAGGTGCTCCCGGAGCACCCCCGTGAGTAAAAATGAGTAAAATAAAAAAGTTGTCGAAATGAGCTAATTTTGGTATCATTCGAAAGCTCTCGACGAGTAAAGAAAAAGTTGTAATTGGGTCAAGGCCTGAAAATGCACTCATTTTGAGTTATGAGGCAAAAAATGGTGGAACATGGCCAAAAACGGCCAAAATGGCTCAAAATTGAAAGTTCTCAGATCGGACTCATATTGGTATCATTCGAAAGCTCTCATTGTGTAGATAAAAAGTTGTAATAGGGCCAAAGCACCAAAATGTACAGAAAATGAGTTACGGGGCGTCAAAGGGGTCAAAAATTGACAAAACCGGTCAAAATGGTCAAAACTGAAAATTGACGAAAATCCACAATATGGCTATCTTTCGAAAGCTCTCGTTGAGAGGATAAAAAGTTGTAATAGAGTCAAAGCTTTTAAATGTACGCAGCTTCAGATATGACTCCTGATAAGAGGAAAAATTACAGCGGCAACCCATTCATGCCAATTTGCTTGTTATTGGTCTGTGCTTATTATTATTATTATCCGTCTGTCCCCCCCCTAGATCTCGAGATTGGGAAGGGGTACAGGAGTGGTTGATACCTTATTCTGAAGCCCTTATCTAGGACATCTCCCGGAAGCAAGATGGTTCCGAAATTCCGGGTTTTGAAAATTCGGATTTTTTCGGATGGTAAGGGGGGACCAAGGCGAAATTTCAAAAATCCAAAATTTGGTCAAAAATTTTTTGTCTCCGATTTTGCTCAAAATTCGGTCATAGGGTAATTCGACCTCGCTGATTTCGAAACTGAAATCGAAATTTCCGGATAATTTACGGATTTCGAGATATTTGATCCGGAAAATTCCGGATTTTGAAAAATTTGTCTAAAAGTGGTCAATATGGTACTCAAATAAAAGAGCTCGTCGAGCTGGGTAATTTGTATCATTACCATAGTTTCCGGGAATGTTTCTAGCGAAAGTTATGGCAGCAGATTGGAAAATCCGGAATTTCCGGAAAAAACCGGATTTTCAAAAATTCGTTGAAACATGGGCAATATGGTGCTTAATTGAAAGCGCTTTGAGTCCTGGGGCAGATTTCCTGAACAGAAACAGCTTAAAATATGTCTTGCAAAATCTATACCCCAAAGGAATGTGTTGTGGGCAACACATTCTTGCAGTAGCGCTTATTGTGTTGCCCACTTTTCCAAAGGAATGGGCAACACTTTGTTATTGGTCTGTGCTTATTATTATTATTGGGTTGTCGCACTTTTTTAAAAAAAAGACAACCCTTTGTTATGGCTAAGTTTCTTTATTTATTATTCCGGTCAACACTTTGTCCCCCCCCTTTTTCTCGAGATTGGCTGGACCGATCGGGCTGAAATTTTCACCATAGTAGTAGGGTGGCCGGAAGTGGTACCGGAAGTGGGGGCAGCCCGATATCTCCCGGATTCCGAGAATGGCGGCTCCCGGAATTTTTAAAATCGTAAGGGGGGACCAAGGCGATTCTAAAAAATGGTCAAAAATTTTTTGACTCCGATTTTGCTTAAAAGTTGGTCATAGGGTAACCCGGGGACGTAGATTCCAAATCTGCAATCGAAATTTTCCTAGCCCTTGTGGATCTCGAGATATGGCCAAAAGTTACACTGTTGGAGACCGCAAAAGTGAGCAAACTGGCCAGAAACGCCTAGTATAAGAGTTTTTGACCTTGTTAGTCAAGTTGAGCAGGTGGATTTGCTAGAATACGTTTTAAGAGACTGTATTAAATAACCTTTAGCAATAATTATCGAAAATTTCTTATCCCAACTGCCCTTTTATGGGCAACCATTTCCCAAATATAGTCGAAATTGAGAGTTGTCGGATCGGGGCAATATTGGTATCATTCGAATGCTCTCATCGAGCTGAGAAAAAGTTGTAATAGGGCCAAATCTTGAAAATGTACCAAAATTGCGTTTTGACCCTCGATACGCTGATGCTGCAAAAATGGTCAAAATTGAAAGTTGACCAATTGCGTTCCTATTGACGTCATTCGAAAGCTCTAAGCGAGTAGGAAAAAAGTTGCAATACCACCAAAGCTTGCAACTGTGCCAAAACTGAGTTTTGTCCCTGTAGGTAAGAGGAAAAATGGCTGCGACAACCCGTTGATGCCGGTAGGATTTATTGGGTTCCCGCCCTTTTCCAAAGGGTTTGGAACCCTATGTTCTGGACATGTTTATTCTTATTGGGTTGTCGCATTTTTTTTAAAAAAAAGACAACCCTTTGATATGGCTAAGTTTCTTTATTTATTTATTTATTTATTATTCCGGTCAACATTTGTGTCCCCCCCTTTTTCTCGAGATTGGCTGGACCGATCGGGCTGAAATTCACCACATAGTTGTAGGGTGACCTGAAGTGCTCCCGTTTGTAAGGGCATCCCGATATCTCCCGGATTCCGGGAATGGCGGCTCCCGGAATTTTTAAAAATGGTAAGGGGGGACCAAGGGAAACGTAAAAATTTTTTGTCTCCGATTTCGCTCAAAAGTTGGTCATAGGGTAATTCGACCACGCTGATTTCGAAACAGAAATCGAAATTTTCGGAAAATTTATGGATTTCGAGATATTGGACCCGGAAAATTCCGGATTTTGTAAAATTTTTCCTAAAGTGGTCGATATGGTGCTCAAATGAAAGAGCTCGTCGAGCTGAACAACTTTCCTTCTTGCGACATTTTCCGGAAATGCGTCTAGCGAAAGTTATAGCCGAAAAACTGAAAATCCGAGAATTCACGAAAACCCGGATTTTGGACTTAAAATTTTTTTGTCTCAGATTTTGCTTAAAAGTTGGTCATAGGGTAACTCAACCACGCTGATTTCGAAACTGAAATCGAAATTTCCGGAAAATTTTCGGATTTCGAGATATTCGACCCGGAAAATTCCGGATTTTGAAAAATTTTTCCGAAAGTGGTCGATATGGTACTCAAATGAAAGAACCCGTCGAGCTGAGCAACTTTCCTTCTTGTGACATGTTCCGGAAATGCGTGCAGCGAAAATTACGACCGAAAAACTGAAAATCCGGGAATTCCCGGAAAAACCGGAATTTTAAAAATTGTCCTAAAAGTTGTCAATATGGTACTTATTCGAAAGCTCTCAGCGAGTAGGGAAAAAGTTGTGATAGGGCCAAAGTCCGAAAATGTTCCAAAACTGAGTTTTAGCCCGAGCCAATATAAGCACAGAGGAATAAGAGGAAAATGCGCGACAACCCGTTGATGCCGGTAGGATTTATTGTGTTGCCCACTTTTCCAAAGGAATGGGCAACACTTTGTTATTGGTCTGTGCTTATTATTATTATTATTATTATTATTGTGTTGCCCACTTTTCCAAAGGAATGGGCAACACTTTGTTATCGTTCTGTGCTTATTATTATCCGTCTGTCCCCCCCCTAGATCTCGAGATTGGGAAGATGTACAGGGGTGGTTGATACCTTATTTTGAAGCCCTTGACTAGGACATCTCCCGGAAGCAAGATGGTTCCGAAATTCCGGGTTTTGAAAATTCGGATTTTTCGGGATGGTAAGGGGGGACCAAGGCGAAATCTCAAAAATTCAAAATTTGGTCTAAAATTTTTTGTCTCCGATTTGGCTCAACAGTCGGTCATAGGGTAACTCGACCACGCTGATTTCGAAACTGAAATCGAAAATTCCGGAAAATTTACGGATTTCGAGATATTCGATCCGGAAAATTCCGGATTTTGAAAAAGTTCTTCAAAAGTGGTCGATATTGGGCTCAAATGAAAGAGCTCGTCGAGCTGAGTAATTTTTGTCCTTACCATATTTTCTGGAACTGTTTCTAGCGAAAGTTATGGCCGCAGATTGGAAAATCCGGAATTTCCGGAAAAAACCGGATTTTCAAAAATTCGTTGAAACATGGGCAATATGGTGCTTAATTGAAAGCTCTTTGAGTCCTGGGACAGATTTCCTGAACAGAAACAGCTTAAAAGGTCTCTAGTACAATTTATACCCCAAAGGAATGTGTTGTGGGCAACACATTCTTGCAGTAGCGCTAGTTCTTCTTATTATTATTGTCCACAATTTCGTGTCCACCATGTCTATCTCGAGATTGGGAAGGGGTAGAGAGGTGGTTGATACCTCATTTTGAAGGTCTTGACTTGAACTGCTCCCGGAGCTACTTCCGAAGGAAAAGGGCAAACCCTTATTCTCGTCGTGTTATTATTATTATTATTATTGTGTTGCCCACCTTTCCAAAGGAAGAGGGCAACCATTACTATTGTCTGTTTTTTATTCTTCTTATTGTGTTGCCCACTTTTCCAAAGGAATGGGCAACACTTTGTTATTGGCCTGTGCTTATTGGGTTCCCGCCCTTTTCCAAAGGGTTTGGAACCCTATGTTCTGGACATGTTTATTATTATTATTCTTCTTATTATTATTATTGTCCACAATTTCGTGTCCCCCATGTCTATCTCGAGATTGGGAAGGGGTAGAGAGGTGGTTGATACCTCATTTTGAAGGTCTTGACTTGAACTGCTCCCGGAGCTACTTCCGAAGGAAAAGGGCAAACCCTTATTCTCGTCGTGTTATTATTATTATTATTATTGTGTTGCCCACCTTTCCAAAGGAAGAGGGCAACCATTACTATTGTCTGTTTTTTATTCTTCTTATTGTGTTGCCCACTTTTCCAAAGGAATGGGCAACACTTTGTTATTGGCCTGTGCTTATTGGGTTCCCGCCCTTTTCCAAAGGGTTTGGAACCCTATGTTCTGGACATGTTTATTCTTATTGGGTTCCCGCCCTTTTCCAAAGGGTTTGGAACCCTATGTTCTGGACATGTTTATTATTGGGTTCCCGCCCTTTTCCAAAGGGTTTGGAACCCTATGTTCTGGACATGTTTATTATTATTATTCTTCTTATTATTATTGTCCACAATTTCGTGTCCACCATGTCTATCTCGAGATTGGGAAGGGGTAGAGAGGTGGTTGATACCTCATTTTGAAGGTCTTGACTTGAACTGCTCCCGGAAGCGCGGGGAGCCCCGGGGGAGCAGAGGTGCTCCCGGAGCACCCCCGTGAGTAAAAATGAGTAAAATAAAAAAGTTGTCCAAATGAGCTAATTTTGGTATCATTCGAAAGCTCTCGGCGAGTAATGAAAAAGTTGTAATTGGGTCAAGGCCTGAAAATGTACCTATTTTGAGTTATGAGGCGAAAAAGGGTCAAAAATGGCCAAAAACGGCCAAAACGGCCGTTTGAAGGGGTTTTTCGCCTTTATCTCGAGCTAGAGTCAACTAGTTGGCCTGAAATTTTGTATGTAGGGTAGCACCCGATGCGGGAAGACCCTCCAGGCACCTGGGTACAATAGTGCTGCGCAATACGCAAGTACTCGATGCGGTGATACTGCAAATGGTCAAAATTGAAAGTGGCGGAAACCCCCCAATATGGGTATCATTCGAAAGCTCTCGTTGCGTAGGTAAAAAGTTGTAATAGGGGTAAAGCGCCAAAATGTAGGAGGAAAGAGTTACGGGGCCTCAAAGGGGTCAAAAATGGCCAAAAACGGTCAAAATGGGTCAAAATTAAAAGTTGTCGCAAACCTCCCAATATGGGTATCATTCGAAAGCTCTCGTTGCGTAGGTAAAACGTTGTAATAGCGGTAAAGCGCCAAAATGTAGGAAAAGTGAGTAACGCAGCCTCAAAGGGGTCAAAAATGGGCAAAAACAGGTCAAAATGGGTCAAAATTGAAATAACGGAAACTGCCTAATATGGGTATCATTCGAAAGCTCTCGTTACGCAGATAAAAAGTTGTAATAGGGCCAACGCACCAAAGTGGAGGAAAAATGAGTTACGCAGCCTCAAATGGATCAAAAATGGTCAAAACCGGTCAAAATGGGTCAAAAATGAAAGTTGTCCAATTCGGTTGATATGGATATCATTCGAAAGCTCTCGTTACGCAGATAAAAAGTTGTAATAGGCTCATCGCGTCAAAATGTAGAAAAAGGAGCTACGAGCCTTCGAATGTGGCAAAATCGCCAAATTGGTCAAAATGAATGAAAATTGAACTTTGTCCAATCGAGCTTGCAGTGGTATCAATCGAAAGCCCTTGATGAGCTGGGAAACAGTTATAATAGACGCAAAGATAAGAAACTAAATACTTCACCAGGAAATAGATAAGCTCTTTGTATTAACGGAAGTCGGGCGGGAACCACTTGATGCCTTTTGACTTATTGGGTTCCCGCCCTTTTCCAAAGGGTTTGGAACCCTATGTTCTGGACATGTTTATTATTATTATTCTTCTTATTATTATTGTCCACAATTTCGTGTCCACCATGTCTATCTCGAGATTGGGAAGGGGTAGAGAGGTGGTTGATACCTCATTTTGAAGGTCTTGACTTGAACTGCTCCCGGAAGCGCGGGGAGCCCCGGGGGAGCAGAGGTGCTCCCGGAGCACCCCCGTGAGTAAAAATGAGTAAAATAAAAAAGTTGTCCAAATGAGCTAATTTAGGTATCATTCGAAAGCTCTCGGCGAGTAATGAAAAAGTTGTAATTGGGTCAAGGCCTGAAAATGTACCTATTTTGAGTTATGAGGCGAAAAAGGGTCAAAAATGGCCAAAAACGGCCAAAACGGCCGTTTGAAGGGGTTTTCCGCCTTTATCTCGAGCTAGAGTCAACTAGTTGGCCTGAAATTTTGCATGTAGGGTGGCACCCGATGCGGGAATACCCTCCGGGCACCTGGGTTCCATAGTGTCACACAATTCGCAATTACTCGATACGGTGATGCTGCAAATGGTCAAAATTGAAAGTGACGGAAACCCCCCAATATGGGTATTATTCGAAAGCTCTCGTTGCGTGGATAAAAAGTTGTAATAGGGGTAAAACACCAAAATGTAGGAGAAATGAGTTACGGAGCCTCAAAGGGGTCAAAAATGGCCAAAACCAGGTCAAATGGGTCAAGACTGAAAGTTGTCCGATTGGGTTAATATTGGCATCATTCGAAAGCTCTCGTTGCGTAGATAAAAAGTTGTAATAGGTTCATCGCGTCAAAATATAGGACAAATGAGTTATGGGGCCCCGAATATTATAAACTCATTCTATAAACGGAAAAATGTCGGGCGGGAACCACTTGATGCCTTTTGACTTATTCTTATTATTATTGGGTTCCCGCCCTTTTCCAAAGGGTTTGGAACCCTATGTTCTGGGCATGTTTATTTTTCTTCTTATTGTTCACATTTTCGTGTCCCCCCTGTCTATCTCGAGATTGGGAAAGGGTAGAGAGGTGGTTGATACCTCATTTTGAAGGTCTTGACTTGAACTGCTCCCGGAAGCGCGGGGAGCCCCGGGGGAGCAGAGGTGCTCCCGGAGCACCCCCGTGAGTAAAAATGAGTAAAATAAAAAAGTTGTCCAAATGAGCTAATTTTGGTATCATTCGAAAGCTCTCGTCGAGCCATGAAAAAGTTGTAATAGGGTCAAGGCCTGAAAATGTACCTATTTTGAGTTATGAGGCGAAAAATGGTCAAAAATGGCCAAAAACGGCCAAAACGGCCGTTTGAAGGGGTTTTCCGCCTTTATCTCGAGCTAGAGTCAACTAGTTGGCCTGAAATTTGGCATGTAGGGTGGCACCCGATGGGGGAAGACCCTCCGGGCACCTGGGTTCCATAGTGTCAGGCAATTAGCAATTACTCGATACTGTGATGCTGCAAATGGTCAAAATTGAAAGTGACGGAAATCCCCCAATATGGGTATCATTCAAAAGCTCTCGTTGCGTAGGTAAAAAGTTGTAATAGGGGTAAAGCGTCAAAATGTAGGAAAAATGAGTTACGGGGCTCCAAAGGGGTCAAAAATGGCCAGAAACGGTCAAAATGGGTCAAAATTAAAAGTTGTCGGAAACCTCCCAATATGGGTATCATTCGAAAGCTCTCGTTGCGTAGGTAAAAAGTTGTAATAGGGGTAAAGCGTCAAAATGTAGGAAAAATAAGTTACGGGGCTCCAAAGGGTCTGGGTCAAAAATGGCCAGAAACGGTCAAAATGGGCCAAAATTGAAAATTGTCGGATACGGCTGATACCGGTGTCATTTGAAAGCTCTCGTTGCGTGGATAAAAAGTTGTAATAGGGCCAAAGCGTCAAAATGTAGGAAAAATGAGTTACGTGGTTCCAAAGGGGTCAAAAATGGCCAGAAACGGTCAAAATCGAACTTTGTCGGATTGGTCTGATAGTGGTATAAATCGAAAGCTTTTGGTGAGCTGGGAGTGGGAACCAGTTATAATAGACGAAAACTAGTAACTGCATATTTTTCCAGAAAGTATATACATAAACTCATTCTATAAACGGAAAATGTCGGGCGGGAACCACTTGATGCCTTTTGACTTATTGTGTTGCCCACTTTTCCAAAGGATTTGGGCAACACTTTGTTATTGGTCTGTGCTTATTATTGGGTTGTCGCATTTTTTTTAAAAAAAAGACAACCCTTTGATATGGCTAAGTTTCTTTATTTATTTATTTATTTATTTATTTATTTATTATTCCGGTCAACATTTGTGTCCCCCCCCTTTTTCTCGAGATTGGCTGGACCGATCGGGCTGAAATTCTCACCATAGTTGTAGGGTGACCTGAAGTGCTCCCGTTTGTAAGGGCATCCCGATATCTTCCGGATTCCGGGAATGGCGAATCCCGGAATTTTAAAAATCGTAAGGGGGGACCAAGGGAAACGTAAAAATTTTTTGTCTCCGATTTTGCTTAAAAGTTGGTCATAGGGTAAGTCGACCACGCTGATTTCGAAACTGAAATCGAAATTTCCGGAAAATTTCCGGATTTCGAGATATTCGACCCGGAAAATTCCGGATTTTGAAAAATTTCTCCAAAAGTGGTCGATATGGTACTCAAATGAAAGAGCTCGCCGAGCTGAACAACTTTCCTTCTTGCGACATTTTCCGGAAATGCGTCTAGCGAAAGTTATAGCCGAAAAACTGAAAATCCGGGAATTCACGAAAACCCGGCTTTTGGATTAAAAATTTTTTGTCTCGGATTTTGCTTAAAAGTTGGTCATAGGGTAAGTCGGTGGCGCTGATTTCGAATCTGAAATTGAAATTTCCGGAAAATTCACGGATTTCGAGATATTCGGCCCGGAAAATTCCGGATTTTGAAAAATTTTTCCGAAAGTGGTCGATATGGTACTCAAATGAAAGAACTCGTCGAGCTGAGCAACTTTTCTTGTTGCGACATTTTCCGGAAATGCGTCTAGCGAAAGTTATAGCCGAAAAACTGAAAATCCGGGAATTCATGAAAACCCGGATTTTGGGCTTAAAAATTTTTTGTCTCGGATTTTGCTTAAAAGTTGGTCATAGGGTAAATCGGTGGTGCTGATTTTGAATCTGAAATTGAAATTCCCGGAAAATTTACGGATTTCGAGATATTCGCCCCGGAAATTTCCGGATTTTGAAAAATTTTTCCGAAAGTGGTCGATATGGTTCTCAAATGAAAGAACTCGTCGAGCTGAACAACTTTCCTTCTTGCGACATTTTCCGGAAATGCGTCTAGCGAAAGTTATAGCCGAAAAACTGAAAATCCGGGAATTACCGGAAAAATCGGAATTTTAAAAATTGTCCTAAAAGTTTTCAATATGGTACTTATTCGAAAGGTCTCAGCGAGTAGGGAAAAAGTTGTGATAGGGCCAAAGTCTGAAAATGTTCCAAAACTGAGTTTTAGCACGAGCCAATGAACAAGAGGAAAATGCGCGACAACCCGTTGATGCCGGTAGGATTTATTATTATTATTATTATTATTATCCGTCTGTCCCCCCCCTAGATCTCGAGATTGGGAAGGGGTACAGGGCTGGTTGATACCTTATTTTGAAGCCCTTGACTAGGACATCTCCGGGAAGCAAGATGGCTCCGATACCTTCCGGATTCCGGGTATGGTGAATCCCGGAATTTTTCGGTTGGTAAGGGGGGACCAAGGCGAAATTTCAAAATCCAAAATTTGGTCAAAAATTTTTTGTCTCCGATTTCGCTCAAAAGTTGGTCATAGGGTAATTCGACCACGCTGATTTCAAAACTGAAATCGAAATTTCCGGAAACTTTCCGGATTTCGAGATATTGGACCCGGAAAATTCCGGATTTTGAAAAATTTCTCCAAAAGTGGTCGATATGGTACTCAAATGAAAGATCTCATCAAGCTGAGCAACTTTCCTTCTTGCGACATTTTCCGGAAATGCGTCTAGCGAAAGTGATGGCAGAAAAATAAACAGAAAAACCTATCGTGGGCAACACATTCTTGCAGTAGCGCTAGTTATTATTCTTATTATTAGCAGGTGGGTGTCCCCCCCCTAGAACTCGAGATTGGGAAGGGGTACAGGGTTGGTTAATACCTCATTTTGAAGAGCGTGAAAAGAAGGTGTGCATCCATCAATTTCATCACTCTATCTCCACCCAGTCGACCAGGGCAGAGAATTTAAAATTTAAATTTTTAAAAATCGAAGGTGGTGGTTCTGGTTCTCTGGAAACGCCTATTATCAGTTGTTTTTCGCCCCTAGATCTCGAGATTGGGAAGGGGTACAGGGTTGGTTAATACCTCATTTTGAAGAGCGTGAAAAGAAGGTGTGCATCCGTGAATTTCATCACTCTATCTCCACCCAGTCGACCAGGGCAGGGAATTTAATTTTTAAAAAATTGATGTTGGAGACCGCAAAAGTGAGCAGACTGTCGTCACAGTGCCAGACGGTCTAAACCTTTTTGTCTCCGATTTGGTTGAAAAGGCGGTTATAAGGTAATTCGGGGACGCAGATTCCAAATCTGCAATCGAAATTTTTCTACCTTTTGAGAATCTCGAGATATGGCCAAAAGTTACACTGTTGGAGACCGCAAAATTGAGCAAACTGCCCAGAAACACCTAATATCCGTGTTTTTTGAACTAGTTAGTCATGATGAGCCGGTGTATTTGCTAGGAGACGCTTAGAATGGTATATCAAGTAACTTTTAGCGATATGTAGTTGAAAATTGCTTATCCCAACTGCCCTTTTATGGGCAACCATGTTCAGGTAAAGGTGTCAAAAATGGTCAAAAACTGTTTGTCTCCGATTTGGTTGAAAAGTCGGTTATAAGGTAATTCGGGGACGCAGATTCCAAATCTGCAATCGAAATTTTTCTACGTTTTGAGAATCTCGAGATATGGCCAAAAGTTACACTGTTGGAGACCGCAAAAGTGAGCAAACTGCCCAGAAACACCTAATATCCGTGTTTTTTGAACTAGTTAGTCATGATGAGCCGGTGTATTTGCTAGGACACGCTTAGAATGGTATATCAAGTAACTTTTAGCGATATGTAGTTGAAAATTGCTTATCCCAACTGCCCTTTTATGGGCAACCATGTTCAGGTAAAGATGTCAAAAATGGTCAAAAACTTTTTGTCTCCGATTTGGTTGAAAAGTCGGTTATAAGGTAATTCGTAATTATCCCAACTGCCTTTTTAAGGGCAACCATTTGTATGAAGTAGTGTTAACAAAGTGTAATATAAAAATCACTTATCCCAACTGCCCTTCTAAGGGCAACCATTTTAGGATGAAGGTGTCGTCATTATTGTATTCGAATAAAACCAAGCATATTGCAGAAGCACGCATTTCTTGAACGAGAGGCTATCAAAGTCTTAGGAAATAAAGCTGTGACCTAAATGGAATGTGCAGGTGGGCAACACACTCTCGCAGTCGCTAGTTATTATTATTATTATTATTATCCGTCTGTCCCCCCCTAGATCTCGAGATTGGGAAGGGGTACAGGGGTGGTTGATACCTCATTTTGAAGATATTCACTTGGACGTTGGATTCTCAGTTGGGCAGTCCGATACCTTCCGGATTCCGGGAATGGCGAATCCCGGAATTTTTCGGTTGGTAAGGGGGGACCAAGGCGAAATTTCAAAATCCAAAATTTGGTCAAAAATTTTTTGTCTCCGATTTCGCTCAAAAGTTGGTCATAGGGTAACTCGACCACGCTGATTTCAAAACTGAAATCGAAATTTCCGGAAAATTTACGGATTTCGAGATATTCGACCCGGAAAATTCCGGATTTTGAAAAATTTATCCAAAAGTGGTCGATATGGTACTCAAATGAAAGAGCTCGTCGAGCTGAGCAACTTTCCTTCTTGCGACATTTTCCGAAAATGCGTCTAGCGATAGTTATGACCGAAAAACTGAAAATCCGGGAATTCACAAAAACCCGGATTTTGGACCAAAAAATTTTTTGTCTCCGATTTCACTCAAAAGTCGGATATAAGGTAATTCGACCACGCTGATTTCGAAACTTCAATCGAAATTTCCGGAAAATTAACGGATTTCGAGATATTCGTTACCGAAGATTCCGGATTTTGAAAAAATTCTCCAATTGTGGTCGATATGGTACTCAAATGAAAGAGCTCGTCGTGCTGAGTAATTTTCATCATTACCGTATTTTCCGGAAATGCTTTTGGTGAAAGTTATGGCAGAAAAATAAGCAGAAAATCCACTTGTGGGCAACACATTCTTGCAGTAGCGCTAGTTATTGGGTTGTCGCATTTTTTTTTAAAAAAAGACAACCCTTTGATATGGCTAAGTTTCTTTATTTATTTATTTATTTATTTATTTATTTATTTATTATTCCGGTCAACATTTGTGTCCCCCCCCTTTTTCTCGAGATTGGCTGGACCGATCGGGCTGAAATTCACCGCATAGTTGTAGGGTGACCTGAAGTGCTCCCGTTTGTAAGGGCAGCCCGATATCTCCCGGATTCCGGGAATGGCGGCTCCCGGAAATTTTAAAATCGTAAGGGGGGACCAAGGGAAACGTAAAAATTTTTTGTCTCCGATTTTGCTTAAAAGTTGGTCATAGGGTAAGTCGACCACGCTGATTTCGAAACTGAAATCGAAATTTCCGGAAAATTTCCGGATTTCGAGATATTCGACCCGGAAAATTCCGGATTTTGAAAAATTTCTCCAAAAGTGGTCGATATGGTACTCAAACGAAAGAGCTCGTCGAGCTGAACAACTTTTCTTCTTGCGACATTTTCCGGAAATGCGTGTAGCGAAAGTTATGGCCGAAAAACTGAAAATCCGGGAATTCACGAAAATCCGGATTTTGGGTCGAAAAATTTTTTGCCTCCGATTTCACTCAAAAGTTGGTCATAGGGTAATTAGACCACGCTGATTTCGAAACTGAAATCGAAATTTCCGGAAAATTTTCGGATTTCGAGATATTCGACCCGGAAAATTCCGGATTTTGAAAAATTTTTCCGAAAGTGGTCTATATGGTACTCAAATGAAAGAACTCGTCGAGCTGAGCAACTTTCCTTCTTGCGACATTTTACGGAAATGCGTCCAGCGAAAATTACGGTCGAAAAACTGAAAATCCGGGAATTCCCGGAAAAACCGGAATTTTAAAAATTGTCCTAAAAGTTGTCAATATGGTACTTATTCGAAAGCTCTCAGCGAGTAGGGAAAAAGCTGTGATAGGGCCAAAGTCCGAAAATGTTCCAAAACTGAGTTTTAGCCCGAGCCAATATAAGCACAGAGGAATAAGAGGAAAATGCGCGACAACCCGTTGATGCCGGTAGGATTTATTTATTGGGTTCCCGCCCTTTTCCAAAGGGTTTGGAACCCTATGTTCTGGACATGTTTATTATTATTATTCTTCTTATTATTATTGTCCACAATTTCGTGTCCACCATGTCTATCTCGAGATTGGGAAGGGGTAGAGAGGTGGTTGATACCTCATTTTGAAGGTCTTGACTTGAACTGCTCCCGGAAGCGCGGGGAGCCCCGGGGGAGCAGAGGTGCTCCCGGAGCACCCCCGTGAGTAAAAATGAGTAAAATAAAAAAGTTGTCCAAATGAGCTAATTTAGGTATCATTCGAAAGCTCTCGGCGAGTAATGAAAAAGTTGTAATTGGGTCAAGGCCTGAAAATGTACCTATTTTGAGTTATGAGGCGAAAAAGGGTCAAAAACGGCCAAAAACGGCCAAAACGGCCGTTTGAAGGGGTTTTCCGCCTTTATCTCGAGCTAGAGTCAACTAGTTGGCCTGAAATTTTGCATGTAGGGTGGCACCCGATGCGGGAATACCCTCCGGGCACCTGGGTTCCATAGTGTCACACAATTCGCAATTACTCGATACGGTGATGCTGCAAATGGTCAAAATTGAAAGTGACGGAAACCCCCCAATATGGGTATTATTCGAAAGCTCTCGTTGCGTGGATAAAAAGTTGTAATAGGGGTAAAACACCAAAATGTAGGAGAAATGAGTTACGGAGCCTCAAAGGGGTCAAAAATGGCCAAAACCAGGTCAAATGGGTCAAGACTGAAAGTTGTCCGATTGGGTTAATATTGGCATCATTCGAAAGCTCTCGTTGCGTAGATAAAAAGTTGTAATAGGTTCATCGCGTCAAAATATAGGACAAATGAGTTATGGGGCCCCGAATATTATAAACTCATTCTATAAACGGAAAAATGTCGGGCGGGAACCACTTGATGCCTTTTGACTTATTGGGTTGTCGCATTTTTTTTAAAAAAAGACAACCCTTTGATATGGCTAAGTTTCTTTATTTATTTATTTATTGTGTTGCCCACTTTTCCAAAGGAATGGGCAACACCTTGTTATTGGTCTGTGCTTATTGGGTTGCCGCTTTTTACACAAAAAGGCAACCCTTTCATCTGGGTATGTCCGTTTATTATTATTATTATTATTATTATTAATCTCGTTACCACCCCTGTCCCCCCCCTCTATCTCGAGATTGGGAAGGGGTAGAGAGGTGGTTGATACCTCATTTTGAAGGTCTTGACTTGAACTGCTCCCGGAAGCGCGGGGAGCCCCGGGGGAGCAGAGGTGCTCCCGGAGCAGCCCCGTGAGTAAAAATGAGTAAAATAAAAAAGTTGTCCAAATGAGCTAATTTTGGTATCATTCGAAAGCTCTCGACGAGTAAAGAAAAAGTTGTAATTGGGTCAACGCCTGAAAATGCACTCATTTTGAGTTATGAGGCGAAACATGGTGAAAAAATGGCCAAAACGGCAAAAATGGCTCAAAATTGAAAGTTCTCAGATCGGACTCATATTGGTATCACTCGAAAGCTCTCGTTGCGTAGATAAAAATTTGTAATAGGGCCAAAGCACCATAATGTACAGAAAATTGGCTACGGGGACTCAAAGGGGTCAAAAATGACCAAAACCGGCCAAAATGGGTCAAAATCAAAAATTTTGGAAAACCCACAAAATGGGTATCATTCGAAAGCTCTCTTTGAGTATATAAAAAGTTGTCATAGGGACAAGGAGTACTATCGTAGGATAATTGACTTATCTCGTTTATAAGAGGAAAAATGCAGCGGCAACCCATTCATGATACTTTGCTTGTTATTATTATGATTATTATTATTATTATTATCCGTCTGTCCCCCCCCCTAGATCTCGAGATCGGGAAGGGGTACAGTGGTGGCTGATACCTTATTTTGAAGCCCTTGACTAGGACATCTCCGGGAAGCAAGATGGCTCCGATACCTACCGGATTCCGGGAATGGCGAATCCCGGAATTTTTCGGTTGGTAAGGGGGGACCAAGGCGAAATTTCAAAATCCAAAATTTGGTCAAAAATTTTTTGTCTCCGATTTCGCTCAAAAGTTGGTCATAGGGTAACTCGACCACGCTGATTTCGAAACTGAAATCGAAATTTCCGGAAAATTTTCGGATTTCGAGATATTCGACCCGAAAAATTCCGGATTTTGAAAAATTTCTCCAAAAGTGGCCGATATGGTACGCAATCGAAAGAGCTCGTCGAGCTGAACAACTTTCCTTCTTGCGACATTTTCCGGAAATGCGTGTAGCGAAAGTTATGGCCGAAAATCTGAAAATCCGGGAATTCACGAAAATCCGGATTTTGGGTCGAAAAATTTTTTGTCTCCGATTTCACTCAAAAGTTGGTCATAGGGTAATTCGACCACGCTGATTTCGAAACTAAAACCGAAATTTCCCAAAAATTTACGGATTTCGAGATATTCGTTCCGGAAAATTCCGGATTTTGAAAAATTTCTCTGAAAGTGGTCGATATGGTGCTCAAACGAAAGAGTTCGTCGAGCTGAGCAACTTTTCTTTCTGCGACAATTTCTGAAAATGCGTCTAGCGAAAGTTATAGCAGAAGAATAAACAGAAAAACCTGTTGTGGGCAACACATTCTTGCAGTAGCGCTAGTTTATTTATTATTCCGGTCAACATTTGTGTCCCCCCCTTTTTCTCGAGATTCGCTGGACCGATCGGGCTGAAATTCTCACCATAGTTGTAGGGTGACCTGAAGTGCTCCCGTTTGTAAGGGCATCCCGATATCTCCCGGATTCCGGGAATGGCGAATCCCGGAATTTTAAAAATCGTAAGGGGGGACCAAGGGAAACGTAAAAATTTTTTGTCTCCGATTTTGCTTAAAAGTTGGTCATAGGGTAAGTCGACCACGCTGATTTCGAAACTGAAATCGAAATTTCCGGAAAATTTCCGGATTTCGAGATATTCGACCCGGAAAATTCCGGATTTTGAAAAATTTCTCCAAAAGTGGTCGATATGGTACTCAAATGAAAGAGCTCGCCGAGCTGAACAACTTTCCTTCTTGCGACATTTTCCGGAAATGCGTCTAGCGAAAGTTATAGCCGAAAAACTGAAAATCCGGGAATTCAGGAAAACCCGATTTTGGACTTAAAAATTTTTTGTCTCGGATTTTGCTTAAAAGTTGGTCATAGGGTAAGTCGGTGGTGCTGATTTCGAATCTGAAATCGAAATTTCCGGAAAATTTACGGATTTCGAGATATTCGACCCGGAAAATTCCGGATTTTGAAAAATTTTTCGGAAAGTGGTCGATATGGTACTCAAATGAAAGAACTCGTCGAGCTGAGCAACTTTCCTTCTTGCGACATTTTCCGGAAATGCGTCCAGCGAAAATTACAGCCGAAAAACTGAAAATCCGGGAATTCCCGGAAACCCGGAATTTTAAAAATTGTCCTAAAAGTTGTCAATATGGTACTTATTCGAAAGATCTCAGCGAGTAGGGAAAAGTTGTGGTAGGGCCAAAGTCTGAAAATGTTCCAAAACTGAGTTTGAGCCCGAGCCAATATAAGCACAGAGGAATAAGAGGAAAAATGGCTGCGACAACCCGTTGATGCCGGTAGGATTTATTGGGTTCCCGCCCTTTTCCAAAGGGTTTGGAACCCTATGTTCTGGACATGTTTATTATTCTTATTATTATTATTATTCTTATTCTTATTATTATTGTCCACAATTTCGTGTACCCCCCCTCTATCTCGAGATTGGAAAGGGGTAGAGAGGTGGTTGATACCTCATTTTGAAGGTCTTGACTTGAACTGCTCCCGGAAGCGCGGGGAGCCCCGGGGGAGCAGAGGTGCTCCCGGAGCACCCCCGTGAGTAAAAATGAGTAAAATAAAAAAGTTGTCCAAATGAGCTAATTTTGGTATCATTCGAAAGCTCTCGGCGAGTAATGAAAAAGTTGTAATTGGGTCAAGGCCTGAAAATGCACTCATTTTGAGTTATGAGGCGAAAAAGGGTCAAAAATGGCCAAAAACGGCCAAAACGGCCGTTTGAAGGGGTTTTCCGCCTTTATCTCGAGCTAGAGTCAACTAGTTGGCCTGAAATTTGGCATATAGGGTGGCACCCGATGCGGGAAGACCCTCCGGGCATCTGGGTTCCATAGTGTCACGCAGTTAGCAATTACTCGATACGGTGATGCTGCAAATGGTCAAAATTGAAAGTGACGGAAAACCCCCCAATATGGATATCATTCGAAAGCTCTCGTTGCGTGGATAAAAAGTTGTAATAGGGCCAAGGCGTCAAAATGTAGGAAAAATGAGTTACGGGGCCTCAAAGGGGTCAAAAATGGCCAAAACCGGTCAAAATGGGTCAAAATTGAAAATTGTCGGATCCGATCGATACCGATGTCATTCGAAAGCTCTCGTTGAGTAGATAAAAAGTTGTAATAGGGCCAAAGCGTCAAAATGTAGGAAAAATGAGTTACGGGGCTCCAAAGGGGTCAAAAATGGCCAGAAACGGTCAAAATGGGTCAAAATTGAAAATTGTCGAAATCGATTAATACTGGTGTCATTCGAAAGCTCTCGTTGCGTAGATAAAAAGTTGTAATAGGGCGAAAGCGTCAAAATGTAGGAGAAATGAGTTACGGGGCCTCAAAGGGGTCAAAAATGGCCAAAACCGATCAAAATGGGTCAAAATTGAAAATTGTCGGATCCGATCGATACCGATGTCATTCGAAAGCTCTCGTTGAGTAGATAAAAAGTTGTAATAGGGCCAAAGCGTCAAAATGTAGGAAAAATGAGTTATGGGGTCAAACTGGTCATATTGGGTCATAAATAAAAGTTGTCAGAAACCCCACAATATAGATATCATACGAAAGCTCTCGTTTCACAGATAAAAAGTTGTTATAGGTCAAAAGCGTCTAAATGTCGGAAAACTGAGTTGCAGAGCCGCAAAGGCGCCAAAAATAGCGAAACTGATTAGGTCATAAAGTAGCGAAAAAGTATATAGATCATAACTGAAAGTTGCTGGAAACCTGATGATAGGGGGGTGCTGGGGGGCGGAGCCCCCCAGAAAATGAATAAAAGCATTGTTTGGAAGCTGGATTTAAATGTCTAGTTGTGCTATACAGTAGCAATGGTGGCAATAGTAATGATAGTGGTAGTAGTAGTAGTAGTAGTAGCAGCAGCAGCAGCAGTGTTATACACTAGCAATGGTGGCAATAGTAATGATAGTGGTAGTAGTAGTAGTAGTAGTAGCAGCAGCAGCAGTGTTACCAGCAGTAGTAGTAGTGGTGGTAGTAGTGGTATTAGTATTAGCACAAGTAGTAAGTAGTAGTAATAGTAGTAGTATTTGGTGTGCCTTCCGGATCACGGCAGCAACGCTGCTCTCTTTAGAGATAAGAGATAAGGTTTAGAGAATTGACTTTAAATTTATCAAAAGTTACTATTACGCCAAGTCAAGCCACAATCATTCATTTTATTTAGTTTAGGATATTAGTGCAATTTAGAGGAAAGCTTTTTGAGTTTATAATTATGTATGTTAACATTAATTAAAGTAGATCGCTAAGCATTTAGGTGTTGGCTATCCCTTTGAGCACCCAAATTAGAATGGAGGTGAATATATATAGTTTGCCCGTCCCCCTTGCGTCTCTGCCGGGCGGCGCAGATTTTTCTAAATGTTTTTTAAATGTTTAGTTGTGCTATTTTGTTTCAGTTTCCAAATTCAGTACGTACGTAAAGTGGGTATATATGTCAGTATTAGTGATGGGCACTGGATATCCGGATAATATCCGATTTGAGAAAAATATCCGGATATCCTTGTACATTTCAGACAGAGTAATGAAAAATTAGCAAATTTTTGACAAAAATTTCAAAATTTTGAAAATATTTTTCAAAAATATATTTGAAATCAAGGTTGTGGCTTGATTGCATGATAGAAATTCACAGCATACCGAAAAAAATTGACAGAAAAATTGCACGTTTAACTGCAAAATCGAAAATGTTTCTTGAACTTCAGTTTGGAATAGGCGGATAACCGGATATCCGTAAACGCAAAATAGGCGGATATCCGGATATAAAAACATATCCGGTGCCCATCACTACCAGTATTGTAATAATATGAATATGTATATATATATATGTGCTTATAAATACGGAAGCAAGGATAAATTGTACGTACGAACATGGGTAGTCATACACATACGCATTGCACTTTCCTGGAAATGAGCCCTTTCTATAAACGGAAAAATGTCGGGCGGGAACCACTTGATGCCTTTTGATTTATTGTGTTGCCCACTTTTCCAAAGGAATGGGCAACACTTTGTTATTGGTCTGTGCTTATTATTATTATTATTATTATTATTATTATTATTATATCCGTCTGTCCCCCCCCCCAACCTCTCTCCCAACCCCTCTCCTCCCAAATCCCTCCCCTCTCCCCCCAATCTCTCTCATCCATCCTCCCCAACCACCCTCCCATCCCCCCCCCCTCCCCCACTCTCCCTCCCCCTCCCCACCCCTCCCCTCCCTCCCTCCTCTCCCCCCTCTCTCTCTCCTCCCCCCCCCCCCTCCCCCCTCCCCCTCCTCCCTCTCCCTCTCCCCCCCCCCCCCTCTCCTCTCCCCCCCCCCCCCCTCCCAAAAACAATAAAACGTCCAAAACAAACCACCACCTCGATAAAATAAATTAAATCCCCCTGTCGACGGGGGGAAAAAATCACGACACACCTCTTTCACGCTCTCAAAAAGTATAACCAACCCTGTACCCCTCCCAATCTCGATCTGGGGACACCCACCGCTAAAAAAAAAACTGCGCTACCAAAATGCCCCAACGTTCTTATTTCTCCTACTTCCAGCGCAAAATTTCAAATGCTCATCACGAGCTTCATATACCAAAACTCCAAAATTCAAAATCCGAATTCCATCGAATATCTCGACTGAATTCCAAATATCACAATCGCACCCGATACCCTAACCAACTAACAAATCAACAAAAAATATCCAAAATCGGTTCGTAATCTTTCATACTTGCTAACGCATCCGAAAATAAAAAATTCACTCCCTCTCTCCCACCCCCCCCCATCTCCCCCTCTCCCCCCCCCCCCCCCCCCCGCACCCCCCTCCCCCCCCCCCCCCCCCCCCCCCCCCCCCCCCCTCCCCCCCCCCCCCACCCACTCCCCCACAACCCTCCTCCCTCTCCCACCCCACACCACCCAACTCACCCATCTCATCCCATACCACCCACCACCACCTCCCTCCTCACTCCCCCATCCCTCCTCCCTCTCCCAATCCCCACCCACCCAATCTCACCCTCCTCTCTCCCCCCTTTGTTTCAGTTTCCAAATTCAGACGTACGAAAGTGGGTATATATGTCAGTATTAGTGATGGGCACTGGATATCCGGATAATATCCGATTTGAGAAAAATATCCGGATATCCTTGTACATTTCAGACAGAGTAATGAAAAATTAGCAAATTTTTGACAAAAATTTCAAAATTTTGAAAATATTTTTCAAAAATATATTTGAAATCAAGGTTGTGGCTTGATTGCATGATAGAAATTCACAGCATACCGAAAAAATTGACAGAAAAATTGCACGTTTAACTGCAAAATCGAAAATGTTTCTTGAACTTCAGTTTGGAATAGGCGGATAACCGGATATCCGTAAACGCAAAATAGGCGGATATCCGGATATAAAAACATATCCGGTGCCCATCACTACCAGTATTGTAATAATATGAATATGTATATATATATATGTGCTTATAAATACGGAAGCAAGGATAAATTGTACGTACGAACATGGGTAGTCATACACATACGCATTGCACTTTCCTGGAAATGAGCCCTTTCTATAAACGGAAAAATGTCGGGCGGGAACCACTTGATGCCTTTTGATTTATTGTGTTGCCCACTTTTCCAAAGGAATGGGCAACACTTTGTTATTGGTCTGTGCTTATTATTATTATTATTATTATTATTATTATTATTATTATCCGTCTGTCCCCCCCCTAGATCTCGAGATTGGGAAGGGGTACAGGGGTGGTTGATACCTCATTTTGAAGATATTCACTTGGACGTTGGATCCTCAGTTGGGCAGTCCGATACCTTCCGGATTCCGGGAATAGCGAATCCCGGAATTTTTCGGTTGGTAAGGGGGGACCAAGGCGAAATTTCAAAATCCAAAATTTGGTCAAAAATTTTTTGTCTCCGATTTCGCTCAAAAGTTGGTCATAGGGTAACTCGACCACGCTGATTTCGAAACTGAAATCGAAATTTCCGGAAAATTTGCGGATTTCGAGATATTCGACCCGGAAAATTCCGGATTTTGAAAAATTTCTCCAAAAGTGGTCGATATGGTACTCAAATGAAAGAGCTCGTCGAGCTGAGCAACTTTCCTTCTTGCGACATTTTCCGAAAATGCGTCTAGCGATAGTTATGACCGAAAAACTGAAAATCCGGGAATTCACAAAAACCCGGATTTTGGACCAAAAAATTTTTTGTCTCCGATTTCACTCAAAAGTCGGTCATAAGGTAATTCGACCACGCTGATTTCGAAACTGAAATCTAAATTTCCGGAAAATTTACGGATTTCGAGATATTCGACCCGGAAAATTCCGGATTTTGAAAAATTTCTCCAAAAGTGGTCGACATGGTACTCAAACGAAAGAGTTCGTCGAGCTGAGCAACTTTCCTTCTTGCGACATTTTCTGATGTTGCGTCTAGCGAAAGTTATGGCAGAAAATAAACAGAAAAACCTGTTGTGGGCAACACATTCTTGCAGTAGCGCTAGTTATTATTATTATTATTATCCGTCTGTCCCCCCCCTAGATCTCGAGATTGGGAAGGAGTACAGGGGTGGTTGATACCTTATTTTGAAGCCCTTGACTAGGACATCTCCGGGAAGCAAGATGGCTCCGATACCTTCCGGATTCCGGGAATGGCGAATCCCGGAATTTTTCGGTTGGTAAGGGGGGACCAAGGCAAAATTTCAAAATCCAAAATTTGGTCAAAAATTTTTTGTCTCCGATTTCGCTCAAAAGTTGGTCATAGGGTAACTCGACCACGCTGGTTTCAAAACTGAAATCGAAATTTCCGGAAAATTTCCGGATTTCGAGATATTCGTTCCGGAAAATTCCGGATTTTGAAAAATTTCTCCAAACGTGGTCAATATGGTACTCAGAAGAAAGAGCTCGTCGAGCTGAACAACTTTCCTTCTTGTGACATTTTCCGGAAATGCGTCTAGCGAAAGTTATAGTCGAAAAACTGAAAATCCGGGAATTCACGAAAACCCGGATTTTGGACTTAAAAATTTTTTGTCTCGGATTTTGCTTAAAAGTTGGTCATAGGGTAAGTCGGTGGTGCTGATTTCGAAACTGAAATCGAAATTTCCGGAAAATTCACGGATTTCGAGATATTCGATCCGGAAAATTCCGGATTTTGAAAAATTTTTCGGAAAGTGATCAATATGGTACTCAAATGAAAGAACTCGTCGAACTGAGCAACTTTCATTCTTGCGACAATTTCTGAAAATGCGTCTAGCGAAAGTTATGGCAGAAAAATAAACAGAAAAACCTGTTGTGGGCAACACATTCTTGCAGTAGCGCTAGTTATTATTATTATTATTATTATTATTAGCAGGTGGGTGTCCCCCCTAGATCTCGAGATTGGGAAGGGGTACAGGGTTGGTTAATACCTCATTTTGAAGAGCGTGAAAAGAAGGTGTGCATCCGTGAATTTCATCACTCTATCCCCACCCAGTCGACCAGGGCAGGGAATTTAAAATTTAAATTTTTAAAAATCGAAGGTGGTGGTTCTGGTTCTCTGGAAACGCCTATTATCAGTTGTTTTTCGCCCCTAGATCTCGAGATTGGGAAGGGGTACAGGGTTGGTTCATACCTCATTTTGAAGAACGTGAAAAGAAGGTGTGCATCCGTCAATTTCATCGCTCTATCTCCACCCAGTCGACCAGGGCAGGGAATTTAATTTTTAAAAAATTGATGTTGGAGACCGCAAAAGTGAGCAGACTGTCGCCACAGTGCCAGACGGTCTAAACTTTTTGTCTCTGATTTGGTTGAAAAGGCGGTTATAAGGTAATTCGGGGACGCAGATTCCAAATCTGCAATCGAAATTTTTCTACCTTTTGAGAATCTCGAGATATGGCCAAAAGTTACACTGTTGGAGACCGCAAAATTGAGCAAACTGCCCAGAAACACCTAATATCCGTGTTTTTTGAACTAGTTAGTCATGATGAGCCGGTGTATTTGCTAGGCCACGCTTAGAATGGTATATCAAGTAACTTTTAGCGATATGTAGTTGAGAATTGCTTATCCCAACTGCCCTTTTATGGGCGACCATGTTCAGGCAAAGGTGTCAAAAATGGTCAAAAACTTTTTGTCTACGATTTGGTTGAAAAGTCGGTTATAAGGTAATTCGGGGACGCAGATGCCAAATCTGCAATCGAAATTTTTCTACCTTTTGAGAATCTCGAGATATGGCCAAAAGTTACACTGTTGGAGAGCGCAAAAGTGAGCAAACTGCCCAGATACACCTAATATCTGTGCTTTTTTGAACTAGTTAATCAAGATGAGCCGGTGTATTTGCTAGGACACGCTTAGAATGGTATATCAAGTAACTTTTAGCGATATGTAGTTGAAAATTGCTTATCCCAACTGCCCTTTTATGGGCAACCATGTTCAGGTAAAGGTGTCAAAAATGGTCAAAAACTTTTTGTCTCCAATTTGGTTGAAAAGTCGGTTATAAGGTAATTCGTAATTATTCCAACTGCCTTTTTAAGGGCAACCATTTGTATGAAGTAGTGTTAACAAAGTGTAATATAAAAATCACTTATCCCAACTGCCCTTTTAAGGGCAACCATTTTAGGATGAAGGTGTCGTCATTATTGTATTCGAATAAAACCAAGCATATTGCAGAAGCACGCATTTCTTGAACGAGAGGCTATCAAAGTCTTAGGAAATAAAGCTCTGACCTAAATGGAATGTGCAGGTGGGCAACACACTCTCGCAGTCGCTTGTTGTGTTGCCCACTTTTCCAAAGGAATGGGCAACACTTTGTTATTGGTCTGTGCTTATTATTATTATTATTATTATTATTATTATTATCCGTCTGTCCCCCCCCCCTAGATCTCGAGATTGGGAAGGGGTACAGGGGTGGTTGATACCTCATTTTGAAGCCCTTGACTAGGACATCTCCGGGAAGCGAGATGGCTCCGATACCTTCCAGATTCCGGGAATGGCGAATCCCGGAATTTTTCGGTTGGTAAGGGGGGACCAAGGCGAAATTTCAAAATCCAAAATTTGGTCAAAAATTTTTTGTCTCCGATTTCGCTCAAAAGTTGGTCATAGGGTAACTCAACCACGCTGATTTCGAAACTGAAATCGAAATTTCCGGAAAATTTCCGGATTTCGAGATATTCGACCCGGAAAATTCCGAAATTTGAACAATTTCTCCAAAAGTGGTCGATATGGTACTCAAATGAAAGAGCTCGTCGAGCTGAGTAATTTTCATCATTGCCGTATGTTCCGGAAATGCTTCTAGCAAAAGTTATGGCCGCAGATAGGAAAATCCGGAATTTCCGGAAAAAACCGGATTTTTAAAAATTCGTTGAAACATGGGCAATATGGTACTTAATTGAAAGCTCTTTGATTCCTGGGACAGATTCCCTGAACAGAAACAGCTTAAAAGGTGTCTAGCAAAATTTATACCCCAAAGGAATGTGCAGGTGGGCAACACATTCTTGCAGTAGCGCTAGTTATTATTATTGGGTTCCCGCCCTTTTCCAAAGGGTTTGGAACCCTATGTTCTGGACATGTTTATTGGGTTCCCGCCCTTTTCCAAAGGGTTTGGAACCCTATGTTCTGGACATGTTTATTATTATTCTTATATTGTCCACAATTTCGTGTACCCCCTGTCTATCTCGAGATTGGGAAGGGGTAGAGAGGTGGTTGATACCTCATTTTGAAGGTCTTGACTTGAACTGCTCCCGGAAGCGCGGGGAGCCCCGGGGGAGCAGAGGTGCTCCCGGAGCAGCCCCGTGAGTAAAAATGAGTAAAATAAAAAAGTTGTCCAAATGAGCTAATTTTGGTATCATTCGAAAGCTCTCGGCGAGTAATGAAAAAGTTGTAATAGGGTCAAGGCCTGAAAATGCACTCATTTTGAGTTACGAGGCCGAAAATGGTCAAAAATGGCCAAAAACGGCCAAAACGGCCGTTTGAAGGGGTTTTCCGCCTTTATCTCGAGCTAGAGTCAACTAGTTGGCCTGAAATTTGGCATGTAGGGTGGCACCCGATGCGGTAAGACCCTCCGGGCACCTGGGTTCCATAGTGTCAGGCAATTAGCAATTACTCGATACGGTGATGCTGCAAATGGTCAAAATTGAAAGTGACGGAAACCCCCCCATATGGGTATCATTCGAAAGCTCTCGTTGCGTAGATAAAAAGTTGTAATAGGGCCAAAGCGTCAAAATGTAGGAAAAATGAGTTACGGGGCTCCAAAGGGGTCAAAAATGGCCAGAAACGGTCAAAATTGGCCAAAATTGAAAATTGTCGGATACGGCTGATACCGGTGTCATTCGAAAGCTCTCGTTGCGTGGATATAAAGTTGTAATAGGGCCAAAGAGTCAAAATGTAGGAAAAATGAGTTACGGGGCTCCAAAGGGGTCTAAAATGGCCAGAACGGTCAAAATGGGCCAAAATTAAAAGTTGTCGGAAACCCCCCAATATGGATACCATTCGACAGCTCTCGTTGCGTGGATAAAAAGTTGTAATAGGGCCAAGGCGTCAAAATGTAGGAAAAATGAGTTACGGGGCCCCAAGGGGGTCAAAAATGGCCAAAACCGGTCAAAATGGGTGAAAATTAAAAGTTGTCGGAAACCTCTCAATATGGGTATCGTTCGAAAGCTCTCGTTGCGTGGATAAAAAGTTGTAATAGGGGTGAAGCGCCAAAATGTAGGAGAAATGAGTTACGGGGCATCAAAGGGTCAAAAATGGCCAAATATGGTCAAAATAGGTCAAAAATGAAAACTGCCTGATCGTTCTAATACCGGTATCAATCGAAAGCTCTCGCTGCGTAGATAAAAAGTTGCAATAGGGCCAAAGCGTCAAAGTGTACGAAAAATGAGTTACAGAGCATCAAATGCAGCAAAAATGAGCAAAAAACGGTCAAAACCGGTCAAAATCGAACTTTGTCGGATTGGTCTGATAGTGGTATAAATCAAAAGCTCTTGATGAGCTGGGAGTGGCAACCAGTTATACGTAGTAGACGAAAAGCTAGTAACTGCGTACTTTTCTAGAAAGTATATACATAAACTCATTCTATAAACGGAAAAATGACGGGCGGGAACCACTTGATGCCTTTTGACTTATTATTATTATTCTTCTTATTATTATTGTCCACAATTTCGTGTCCACCATGTCTATCTCGAGATTGGGAAGGGGTAGAGAGGTGGTTGATACCTCATTTTGAAGGTCTTGACTTGAACTGCTCCCGGAAGCGCGGGGAGCCCCGGGGGAGCAGAGGTGCTCCCGGAGCACCCCCGTGAGTAAAAATGAGTAAAATAAAAAAGTTGTCCAAATGAGCTAATTTAGGTATCATTCGAAAGCTCTCGGCGAGTAATGAAAAAGTTGTAATTGGGTCAAGGCCTGAAAATGTACCTATTTTGAGTTATGAGGCGAAAAAGGGTCAAAAATGGCCAAAAACGGCCAAAACGGCCGTTTGAAGGGGTTTTCCGCCTTTATCTCGAGCTAGAGTCAACTAGTTGGCCTGAAATTTTGCATGTAGGGTGGCACCCGATGCGGGAATACCCTCCGGGCACCTGGGTTCCATATTGTCACACAATTCGCAATTACTCGATACGGTGATGCTGCAAATGGTCAAAATTGAAAGTGACGGAAACCCCCCAATATGGGTATTATTCGAAAGCTCTCGTTGCGTGGATAAAAAGTTGTAATAGGGGTAAAACACCAAAATGTAGGAGAAATGAGTTACAGAGCCTCAAAGGGGTCAAAAATGGCCAAAACCAGGTCAAATGGGTCAAGACTGAAAGTTGTCCGATTGGGTTAATATTGGCATCATTCGAAAGCTCTCGTTGCGTAGATAAAAAGTTGTAATAGGTTCATCGCGTCAAAATATAGGACAAATGAGTTATGGGGCCCCGAATATTATAAACTCATTCTATAAACGGAAAAATGTCGGGCGGGAACCACTTGATGCCTTTTGACTTATTATTATTCTTCTTCTTCTTCTTCTTGTCCCCCCCTATTAACTCAAGCTAGGCTCAACGCCCGGAGCTGAAATTTGGTGGGTATGTGGGGGTTGGTCCCAAACCTGGCCCATTTTAATTTCATCGCTCTAGACCCACCCAGTCGACCAGGACAGGGAATTTAAAATTTAAATTTTTAAAAATCGAAGGTGGTGGTTCTGGTTCTCTGTCAAGGCGATTCTCAAAAGCAGGTGGGTGTCCCCCCCCCTAGAACTCGAGATTGGGAAGGGGTACAGGGTTGGTTCATACCTCATTTTAAAGAGCTTGAAAAGAAGGTGTGCATACGTGAATTTCATCACTCTATCTCCACCCAGTCGACCAGGGCAGGGAATTTAAAATATAAGTTTTTGCTCGTTTCCCCATCTCTTTTGCCCCCCCCCCCCCCCCCCCCCCCCCCCCTCCTCCCCCCCACACCCCAATTATTTTCCCCCCCCTTTCCCCACACCCCCCGCCCCCCCACTCTCCCCCCTCCCTCCCCTACCACCTCCTCCCTCCTACAAAATCTCCCCCTCCCCCCCCCTCCACCCCCCCACCCCCGCCCCATCCCCAACCCCCCCCATCCCAAGAAAAAAGCCCACCATCCCCTCTTCCCTTAAGGCCATTCATTAGGGGGAGCGCGTTAGCGCTCCCCCTAGAATAGGGAAAATTTGACGCAATGTGTATAATCTGGACATTGTTTGGCCTGGGGCCAGCGGAGGAGTGGACCGATCGGGCTCAAACTTGGTGTGTGAAGAGCCTGTGGGCAGGGGTACATGCTGTGAAAATTTCAGCCGGATCGGCCGGGTAGATCTTGAGATATGAAAATTGGCCCCCCGAGCAGGTCGCGTTTCTCCTCTTTTTTTTTTTTTCCCCCCAGGGGTGCAGGTCGGATGACCCTTCAGAGCCATACTATTTTAGGTTTTTCTTGTACAAAAAGTGCCCCAATTCCGGGGAAATTACTTTCCGCGGTTCCAGGACCCCCCCAGATGGCCCCACCCCCCCGGTGGGGACCCCCCAAGTGACCCCCGAAAAAAAACTAAGTCCGAAAATAATTGCACTTCGAAATAGATCGCAGCGAGCGAAGCTGGGCTCTCATATTGGGGTTGTGGCATGGCCCAAGGGTGGAGGTCTCCATTTGAGAGTTTGGTGTTGGTCGGTCATCTGTGGCGCCCTGGCCAGGGGTCAGTAGTTAACGTGTAAAAGGGGGGGTCTGGGCCTACGGAGTAGGCAGCCCTATACATAAGAGCTGCTGGGCTGAGGTTTCGTATTCGAATAGGAACCCCTATATGGTGAATCTAAATGGCCCATTAGTTTCGCTCTAGGACCTATCCATGTGGCTGGGGGGCACCCTGATGGTGGTGGGCCCTACCGTGTCGCAACTCCAACTTTAACCTCTTCTACAGAAATATCTACAGTGAGCAGGTCTCTCTTATTTGGGGTTTGGGGTGGGGTGCGGGAGCACTACAGCATAGGCTATAGTAGGTTTCGCCCGGACCCGTGTGGCGCCCTGGCCAGGGGTCCGGACCGTGGACCATGCCCAAAATGGCCAAAAATCGATTTTTCCAAAAGTGGCCAAGTTTGGTATCAAATGAAAGCCCTTGGTGAGGCGAACATTTTTTGTCATTGGAGGACCCCTCCAAAGTGGCCCCAGCGGCCTGTGGTGCCCTGACCAGGGTCCGGACCGGTCCAAAATGGCCAAAAATCGATTTTTCCAAAAGTGGCCAAGTTTGGTATCAAATGAAAGCCCTTGGTGAGGCGAACATTTTTTGTCATTGGAGGACCCCTCCAAAGTGGCCCCAGCGGCCTGTGGCGCCCTGACCAGGGTCCGGACCGGTCCAAAATCGCCAAAAATCGATTTTTCCAAAAGTGGCCAAGTTTGGTATCAAATGAAAGCCCATGGTGAAGCGAACATTTTTTGTCATTGGAGAACCCCTCCAAAGTGGCCCCAGCGGCCTGTGGCGCCCTGACCAGGGTCCGGACCGGTCCAAAATGGCCAAAAATCGATTTTTCCAAAAGTGGCCAAGTTTGGTATCAAATGAAAGCCCATGGTGAGGCGAACATTTTTTGTCATTGGAGGACCCCTCCAAAGTGGCCCCAGCGGAATGTGGCGCCCTGACCAGGGTCCGGACTGGTCAAAAATCGATGTTTTAAAAAATTTCCAAGTTTGGTATCAAATGAAAGCCCTTGGTGAGGCGAACATTTTTTGTCGTTGGAGGACCCCTCCAAAGTGGCCGCAGCGGCCTGTGGCGCCCTGACCAGGGTCCGGACTGGTCAAAAATCGATTTTTTAAAAAATTTCCAAGTTTGGTATCAAATGAAAGCCCTTGGTGAGGCGAACATTTTTTGTCGTTGGAGGACCCCTCCAAAGTGGCCCCAGCGGCCTGTGGCGCCCTGACCAGGGTCCGGACTGGTCAAAAATCGATTTTTTAAAAAATTTCCAAGTTTGGTATCAAATGAAAGCCCTTGGTGAGGCGAACATTTTTTGTCGTTGGAGGACCCCTCCAAAGTGGCCCCAGCGGCCTGTGGCGCCCTGACCAGGGTCCGGACTGGTCAAAAATCGATTTTTTAAAAAATTTCCAAGTTTGGTATCAAATGAAAGCCCTTGGTGAGGCGAACATTTTTTGTCGTTGGAGGACCCCTCCAAAGTGGCCCCAGCGGCCTGTGGCGCCCTGACCAGGGTCCGGACTGGTCAAAAATCGATTTTTTTAAAAATTTCCAAGTTTGGTATCAAATGAAAGCCCTTGGTGAGGCGAACATTTTTTGTCGTTGGAGGACCCCTCTAAAGTGGACCCAGCGGCCTGTGGCGGCCTGGCAAGGGGTCCTAATTGGTCAAAAATCAAAATTTCCAAAAGTTGTCAAATTTGGTTTTAAGTGAAAGCCCTAAATGAGCAGAGCAACGTTTGTCATGTATATAACTGCATATCCAAGGTTACGGTGCTGGATGGCTTTTAAAATAGCCTTCCTGCCTAAGATAACGCACCGTTTAAAAAGTTATGAAGAGGCCATGAACAGTGGCCTTCCTGCCTAAGATAACGCACCGTGTAAAAAGTTCTGAAAAGGCCATGAACAGTGGCCTTCCTGCCTAAGATAACGCACCGTGTAAAAAGTTCTGAAAAGGCCATGAACAGTGGCCTTCCTGCCTAAGATAACGCACCGTGTAAAAAGTTCTGAAAAGGCCATGAACAGTGGCCTTCCTGCCTAAGATAACGCACCGTGTAAAAAGTTCTGAAAAGGCCATGGACAGCGGCCTTCCTGCCTAAGATAACGCACCGTGTAAAAAGTTCTGAAAAGGCCATGGACAGCGGCCTTCCTGCCTAAGATAACGCACCGTGTAAAAAGTTCTGAAAAGGCCATGAACAGTGGCCTTCCTGCCTAAGATAACGCACCGTGTAAAAAGTTCTGAAAAGGCCATGAACAGTGGCCTTCCTGCCTAAGGTAACGCACCGTGTAAAAAGTTCTGAAAAGGCCATGAACAGTGGCCTTCCTGCCTAAGATAACGCACCGTGTAAAAAGTTCTGAAAAGGCCATGAACAGTGGCGTAAAAAGTTCTGAAAAGGCCATGAACAGTGGCCTTCCTGCTTAAGATAACGCACCGTGTAAAAAGTTCTGAAAAGCCATGAACAGTGGCCTTCCTGCCTAAGATAAGGCACCGTGTATAAAGTTCTGAAAAGGCTATTAACAGGCATTTTTCCGCTTCAGCAAATACATTCAGTTGAACTAGAACGTTTTCATCCAGCCTGTTTGCCGTAGCTAGCTTTGCTTACATTGTGTATGTATGTATGCAGCTTCTCTGACATGATTTTCTCTGCAGCGGAAAAATAAGCGAAACTAGGGGGGAAAATGCCCTCGACGGGCAACCAACTTGGTAGAATAGGGAAAGACTTGAATGTTAAATACACGGTGCATGGTTGCAACTGAGATTCTGCTGAAGCGGAAAAATGCCGTTTCTCAGCGTCTAAAATGACAGAAACCAGCTGTGTGCGCCGAATAGGGAATCTACTCGGCGACTAAAATGAAAGAAACCAGCTTTGTGCGTCGAATAGGGAATCTACTCGGCGACTAAAATGAAAGAAACCAGCTTTGTCGCCGAATAGGGAATTCCCTCCTTCCGCCCTATTCGCGCGAACTTTGAAGCCTGTTATGTGTTGCTTTGCTGAATAATGAGAGAGCTTCAGAATGGCAGAATTACTTCAGAATGCAAATCAACAGTTTTATCAAGCACTTACGTAAGTCAAGGTTTTCACAGACATAAATACGATGTCTTCGATGTGCTATCAGAAACATTGAGAGCATATATAACACATATTATAGGGGTCGCTGCCGCGACCCCTGTGATAGGTGTGCTCTGTGCTGATCTTGCCGAGAATTGATACAATCAAACATTATATATATAAAATGAAATGCGATTGATTGTATATGTTTTAGCACAAGGACTGTCGACCACAAATTGTTTAAACTGCATATATATTAGTGTTGCTTTCTGTTGATCCTGCTAGCGGTTGTATGCGTAAAATAGTTACGGATCAGGTAGCTCAAAAAGAAATTAATCTAGCGCCACCCCTAGTCACCACGCAACCGGTACGGGAAATGTCATATTGACAGCAATGCTTACGTTTGCAGTTCCTAACAGAATAATTACCTATATATTTCCTTCCGAAAGACGATAAGTTCGCGCGAATAGGGCGGAAGGAGGGAATTCCCTATTCGGCGACAAAGCTGGTTTCTTTCATTTTAGTCGCCGAGTAGATTCCCTATTCGACGCACAAAGCTGGTTTCTTTCATTTTAGTCGCCGAGTAGATTCCCTATTCGGCGCACACAGCTGGTTTCTGTCATTTTAGACGCTGAGAAACGGCATTTTTCCGCTTCAGCAGAATCTCAGTTGCAACCATGCACCGTGTATTTAACATTCAAGTGTTTCCCTATTCTACCAAGTTGGTTGCCCGTCGAGGGCATTTTCCCCCCTAGTTCAATACATTGTTTGTTTGTTCTTATTTCAGTCTGAGCGAAAATCGCAGCCCTGTTTCTGGCGGTGGATTCTCAACTTCCGGTCACCTCCTAAAATCCGGCGGCGGCGGCGGAAAATCCGGTGGTCTCAGTGCCGCCGCATCTTCTTCACGACATCATTCGCGCAGTTCTTCGTTGGACGAAGGCTCCAGCACTGTCACCAGTGACTCCTTTATCAATATACGGACGGCCACCCTACTTGAGCAATTGCAACAGCAGCAACAACAACAACAACAACAGCTGAATCAGTCTTCGCAGTCGCGTGGTGGCGCTGTGGAGCCGCGACATCTCCAAGCCCCGCCCCCCGCGGCCAGTGGGCCCGGGGGGGGTTCTAGGGGACCCACTGGTGGTAGCCCTCTGACGGGAGGCAAACAAATGGGTAATTAAACCAACTTTTTGATAAAATTGCCCATTTTAGACGTGGGGAGGACCCTTTCGTTTCTGCACATTTGTATGAAAGTTTTTGAAATTTGAAACTGAAAAATTGAAATTTGAAAATTGGGTCTCTTGCGCAATTCCCCCCCCCAGCCCTAACTTTTGATTTTTTGACCAATAACTTTGAAATTTTGTATGGGTGCATACTAGAGGCTGATCAATTCAAAAATTCAAAAATTTTAAAATTTTAAAAAATTTTAAATTTCATTTTGGTAAGGGGGACCAAGGGGAACTGAAAATTTTTTGAAAACATTTTGCTGAAAACGTGCATACAGGGGTTTTCAGGGGTGCTGAGCACGAAACCGAAATGCGTTTTTTGATAAAGCTTTTCGTTAGCTCAGGATAAGCTTACATCTTAATCTTATAACTTTAGCTTATTTTAAGCTAACGAAAAGCTTTATCGAAAAACGGATTTCGGATGCGTGCTCAGCACACCTGAAAACCCCTGTATGCACGTTTTCAGCAAAAATTTTTTCAAAAAATTTTTCGGTTCCCCTTGGTCCCCCCTTACCAAAATGAAATTTAAAATTTTTTAAAATTTTAAAATTTTTGAATTTTTGAATTGATCAGCCTCTAGTATGCACCCATACAAAATTTCAAAGTTATTGGTCAAAAAAATCAAAAGTTAGGGCTGGGGGGGGAATCGCGCAAGAGACCCGAAATTTTCCCAAATGGAGAGCACATTAACATGATGTGTATATGTCGTAGCAAGATAGTAAAATTGGCAAGATAGTTATTTTGCTAAGAGTTTGGCAAGATAGTTATCTTGCTAAAATTTTAGCAAGATAACTATCTTGCCACGAAATTTAGCAAGATTACTATCTTGCCAAAATTGTTGGTAAGATAGTAATCTTACTAGAATTTGGCAAGATAGTCATCTTACCAGTTTCAGTATGAAAGGTGTCTTCAATTTGTAAACAAAGGCAGTCATTTAATGAGTTTAACGCAAGGGGGGAACTTTCGCAAAATTAAAAACTAACCATTGTGCTGTATCACTGCAGAAATAATATTTGTAATGGAAATGCTAAAGTTAGAAATTGCATAAGAGCATATATTTTAATATATTATTTCAAAGTTAACTGCAAAAAATACAAAAATTAATAACTACTTTACCGACAAAACCAACCTCACAAAATTAGTTCAATATGCACATAATTTTTCAGTCTTTTTAAGAAAATGTAAGTCTTTTAGTCTCATTTCAAGTCAGCAATTTTCATAATCTTGACGTATTATAATATTTGTTACCTTCGCAATAATGCAAATTCTATTCTGCGAATTTGGCAAATAATGCATTTTCTATTATAAATATAATTTCAGCAACAATAAAGAGCACAATGGCCAGTGTTAAATTCTTGTGAAAGCCCCCCCTTGCATTAAACTCAGGAATAGGGTATACTAAAGTCTGACACAAAAATGTGTGTACAAAGTTTGTAAGGCCTCCAGTGAACTCAGTATACGTCGTAACCCCATAAAACCATATATTTTCGGAATCCTTGCAGCGAGATGAACATTTTTATAAAATTTAAAATTTTTTAAAATTTCAAAAATTTTGAAATATCGGTTTTTCGGGGAATTTTTTCGGACCGTTCAAGCTATTCAGCTCATTCCTTCAGAAAAATTTTCCCGTCCGAAGACGCATCGATTGACACAAGAACGAAAAAAATCGGTTGAGAAATAAGCATTTTATTCCAAAATTTCGTTTTTCCATTTCCTTTGATGTTTGCCGCTTTTTGCAAGTTTGACTGGTTATTACTCGCGACTCGCTCAACTTAAAATTTTTTCGATTAGATTTTCAGGACCGCCTAGGCGTCCGCTTTGACCTGATATATGTGGTATTTCGAATTTTGAAAATCGATTTTTTTGAAAAATACCACTTTTTGACCAAAAATTTCGGCAAAGAAGATTTAGCAAAAGTGAATAAAAATAACATAATCATAAAATTCAAGCTGAGCTGAATCCAACGATATAAAGCTTTTCTTGCTGCGATTTATATTGCGCCAGCAATGAATTTTTAAACAATATCCCTTATTTCAGCTAGTTTTGCTAGTTTACACTGCTTCAGTCAAATCACGGCGGCAACATCAAAGAGAGCCAAAAACCAGCTGAAATAAGGGATATTGTTTAAAAATTCATTGCTGGCGCAATATAAGTCGCAGCAAGAAAAGCTTTATATCGTTGGATTCAGCTCAGCTTGAACTTTATGATCATGTTATTTTTATTCACTTTTGCTAAATCTTCTTTGCCGAAATTTTTGGTCAAAAAGTGGTATTTTTCAAAAAAATCGATTTTCAAAATTTGAAATACCACATATATGAGGTCAAAGCGGACGCCTAGGCGGTCCTGAAAATCTAATCGAAAAAATTTTAAGTTGAGCGAGTCGCGAGTAATAACCAGTCAAACTTGCAAAAAGCGGCAAACATCAAAGGAAATGGAAAAACGAAATTTTGGAATAAAATGCTTATTTCTCAACCGATTTTTTTCGTTCTTGTGTCAATCGATGCGTCTTCGGACGGGAAAATGTCTCTGAAGGAATGAGCTGAATAGCTCGAACGGTCCGAAAAAATTCCCCGAAAAACCGATATTTTAAAATTTTTGAAATTTTAAAAAATTTTAAATTTTATAAAAATGTTCATCTCGCTGCAAGGATTCCGAAAATATATGGTTTTATGGGGTTACGGCGTATATTGAGTTCACTGGAGGCCTTACAGGTTTTGTACACACATTTTTGTGTCAGACTTTAATGACTTTCTTTGTTTCCAAATTGAAAACATGTTTCATACTGAAACTAGTAAGATGACTATCTTGCCAAATTCTAGTAAGATTACTATCTTACCAACAATTTTGGCAAGATAGTAATCTTGCTAAATTTCGTGGCTAGATAGTTATCTTGCTAAAATTTTAGCAAGATAACTAGCTTGCCAAACTCTTAGCAAGATAACTATCTTGCCAATTTTACTATCTTGCTACCACATATATACTTGTATTCTCTTTAGTGTGAGCTTTGATTTTTGAGCGGACGGAAGCTTACAGATTTATATTTTAGAATTGTTTATTGTTAAATATTAATTGTAATAGGTTATGTGTTTAAATTATTTTTTTACTCAAGTATGTACATAAAAATTTTGGTGTTTCCTTGATTGCCGAGGTTTTTCATCGTTTTGCAAGTTTTTTGGAATTTTATTACAATATTTCTTGTTTTCAGGCAGCCTTATTCCAGGTAGTCCAAGGGCCTGTAGTTGTAGCAGTGAAGATTTGATACCAAGAATTGTTCGGGACGAGTAGGTCTAACGTTTTTGTTGAATATTTTTATTCTTATTCTTTCTTTAGAGAGCAGTAGAATTTAAATTTCGTGATAATCTCTTGTATTTTCTTGAAATAATTCAGGACTATTTTCCATTTTTTCCTTTTTTTTGATTTCAGTTCCTCTAGTAGTGATTCGTCCAACGAAGAAGAGGAAGAGGAATAGTGCGGTGAAGAAAGCGGGAAAAGAATTTTGATCTGGGAATTTTTTGCTGGTTTTTGGATCGTCGATAGAGCAGTATTATTTTGAACTATTTTATATATTATTATTTTTATTGTTATTTTCTGTTGCTGTTATTATTATTTCAGGACTAGTGGTAGACTAATAACCACCAATAAATCTGTTCAAATTATCAGAATTTTGCAGACTTAACTGGTCGAAAACTGTGTCATGTTTTTGTATTTGGAACGAGCGAAAATTACGGCCATTGTTGTCAAAATTGTTTTAGATTTTGATCTTATATCTCTACCTTAAAAATTGATAATTAGGAGAGAACTCATAAGTTGTATATAACTTAGTTGGTTTTTAAAATGAAATTTTTAAAATGGAAATAGAAGGGGGCGAAGAAAGTATATGAATTTTGGAGGAAGCCCCCCCCCCCTTTTGCTAAACAGAAACCCCACATTTTTATGTTTGCTTGCATTGTTTCATAGGTTAACACGGGGGGTCTGGGGGGGTCCAAGCCCCCCAACCCGGACAAGGTACAAGCCCTACCGCCGTCGGGGACAAGGGGTGGGTAACGAAAAAATAGCCAAGGGGTAGGCAGAAATGACCGGAAAAAATTAGTTTTTACACTAAAATTTCAAAAATTTTCCGGCTTCGCTGGATGTTTTTGTTAGTCTTTTTTACTAAAATGTTAAAATTTTTCTAAAAATTGTGATTTTGTTGCAAATTTTAATAAAATTAGCGTTAATTTTTCGAAAAAATTTACTAATTTATTTTTGAGGTACATACGTACAAGCCCCCTGAAAATTTTAGTTCAAGGTACAAGCCCCCTCAAAATTTTCTGAGGACAAATCCCCCCCAGGACCCGACCCTATGTTAATCTATGATTGTGATATTTTTGGAGTAAGATATGCCTATATATTATTTATTTTAAAATTTGTGGTATATTTGAGCTGTGGTCCGATTAACTCGGTACGACTTGGTATATGTATGCCTTTAGCATTGTTAGAAATGGCATGGTTTGCATATTGTTGAAACTGTACGATTTTTTATTTGTGTCGTATTTACGAAAGACGTGTCTGAATTTTATTATTCGGTGCTCACGTTTGTCCTTAAATCTTCCAAAAGTATAATTTTCGTAAGTGTTTTTTCTCGTTTATCTCCTGTTTACCTTAGCTTGAGATAAGCAATTTCCTTCATTTCATTTCAAGCTAACTTTTAGATTTGAATCAAAGATTTTTTACAAAATTTCCACAAAACTTTCTAATCCAAAAGTCAATTTGATTTTGTTTTTTCATGACTTGTCATTTCAATTTTCTTAGAGTATTGTAACTTGTAATGTATTTGTAACTGTACATGTAGCCAAGGCTTTTGTATGTGTTCTTGTACTGTGCTTTGTGTTAGGTTTTTTTCCTTTGTGCCTCCCTTTTTTCCCTGCGAGCTTTGCCTCTAAGATATTTCTTTATACGAAAGTTATGCTTGCCTTTTCTGTTGTCCTTTGTCTGTTTAATAAGTAAACTTTCTGTCCTGTGCTTTATGTAGTTGGTTAAGCTGGCTGCATCTGCGATAATTAAAGTTAGGAATTTCTGATTTCCTACGATTTAGGAAATTAATTTCCAGATTACTGATATTCGTAATAGAGGTTATCAGATGCGGGTTCTGTCTTACAGGAGGGCTAAACATGGAAACCCGCTTTGAGAAAGGACTAAACGTACGTACGAAGGACTAAAATGCAGATGATCGACGGTACGAACCGTATACCTTGGTCCACCGTTCTTGGGATTTTCGGTGCCGCTTTGTAGCAATGAAATTCAAAATACCTTTGAATTCATTATTGCTTTTCTCAGATAACTCGAGGGAATTTTACTGTATCGTATTTTGTTTTTACCCTGGCTTCACTCCAATTTCAGTTGTATGTAACCAGATAGTTGGTTTGAACCGTTTGACAGAGATTTTGGCAGTTGGCTTGTCATCAGTATTTCAAAATTCTGTACCTTGTAGGATTTTTAAGAGATTGAACCGAACAAACTAATTTTACATGAAAGAAATTTATATACCTATGCCTAACATATTGATACAAAAATTATCACTTAAGGGGGGTTGCACCTTTTGGTCAGTTTTTCAAATTTCCGATCTCGCTTATTTTTACATATTGTCCAATCCGTATCTTTTAACGAATTTTGACGACTGAAGTTGTAAGTGTTGCGGTTGCTGAGTAATTTCAGCTCTAAAGATTAGGTTTGATGTGTTAAACATATTTCCAAAAAAATCAAAAATTTAGTTTTACACTACTCCACTGATGAGCCGCAAGTGTTTGAACCAAGTCTGGTAGAGGTCGCATGCACTATTAATATAGGAAATGTTTTTCACCTTTGCAAATGGAAAGTCATTAATTAAAGTCTGACCAAAAATTCTTGGAACCGAACTGTGAGCGCTTGTCCTGAGTTAACCTTTGAAGTTGTCTATATAAAGTATATATTTTTAGAAACCTCAGGAGGAGGAGAATCCGGTAAAACCATCATATCCGGTCTATATCCGGTTACCGGATGCCAAATCGATAAAAACACTTCAGATTCGGAATTAATTCATACTCTGTCATATTGGTCCTTGGCCCAAGACATCTCCGAAAATCCGGTCACATCCGGTCTATGTCCGGTAACCGGATGTCTAGGTCACAAAAACTGTACAGCTAGCAAGATGGGTTGGTCGTGCAGTTTCGCTGATTGAATTTTTAGATTTAGTGGGTCTAAATTAGTCTATATACGAAGTTTTGTCCAATTTGGACCAAAATTGCGTGATTTATGGTCGTATCCGGTGCGAAAAAAAACGGAAAAATAGGTTTTTCCGGTCTGGTGCTCGGAATCGCGGATAAAAAATGTTAGTTTTTGGCACAGTGACTATTTGGGCGGCTAATTTTATTTTACCGGTGTCAAAGTAATCGAATATCCGGTCGATTTCCGGTTCTGAGCTTTGAAATGTGAGATTTCATGGGCTATTATCTCAGTATCCGGTTGGTCCGGAAGTCAAATTATTTCATTAAAATGACATTTTGTCTATCCCTAACAAGCATCAACCTCAAATTACTTCATATCTGCTGTAATTTTTGAATGATAGCGTTTTAAAAACGTGCTGATTTTGCTTGTTTTGTGTAATCGCTAAGCCGGATATGAGATTTGATCCCATACGCTTAGCTTTGTCGCACGCAATGTAACTTATTTTTGAACCATTTTTACAACGCTATCATTCAAAAATTAAAGCAGATATGAAGTAATTTGAGGTTGATGCTTGTTAGGGATAGACAAAATGTCGATTTAATGAAATAATTTGACTTCCGGACCAACCAGATACTGAGATAATAGCTCATGAAATCTCAAATTTCAAAGCTCAGAACCGGAAATCGACCGGATATTCGATTACTTTGACACCGGTAAAATGAAATTAGCCTCCCAAATATTCATTGAGCCAAAAACTAAAAATTTTTAACCGAGATTCTGAGCACCAGACCGGAAAAACCGATTTTTCCGGTTTTTTTCGCACCGGATACGACCATAAATCACGCAATTTTGGTCCAAATTGGACAAAACTTCGTATATAGATTAATTTAGACCCACTAAATCTAAAAATTCAATTAGCGAAACTGTATGACCTACCCATCTTGCTGTACAGTTTTTGTGACCTAGACGTCCGGTTACCGGACATAGGACCGGATGTGACCGGATTTTCGGAGATGTCTTGGGCCAAGGACCAATACGCTAGAGTATGAATTAATTATCATTATCTTTCCGAATCTGAAGTGTTTTTATCGATTTGGCATCCGGTAACCGGATATAGACCGGATATGATGGTTTTACCGGATTCTTCTCCTCCTGAGGTTTCTAAAAATATATACTTTATACAGGCTAACTTCAAAGGTTAACTCAGGACAAGCGCTCACAGTTCGGTTCCAAGAATTTTTGGTCAGACTTTAGTATGAGAGTATATGCATGTATTTCTTTAATATTTGGGTCGGACTTCTATTTTGTGTTAACCTAATTCCGAATAAAATCTCGGAAAAGGAAAATAAGAAGTTGGTGAGCAACCTAACGTGTTTCCTTTCATATGACATGTCGAAACTTAGTTGCCACTTTTTCACGTGCGCCAGAGAAATCTCACGAATGGCAAAGTGGATAGGTCCAAGCTTTATATTACATTATTCCCATGTTTCCGGACTGTGATCTGTAGGAATCAGAATTTTAATTTCGGTCGTTAAAATTTTTTATGAATTTTTGAAGTATTAAAATTTGCTGTCTGTTGAAATTTGAACCCAATTTTAATACTTTAAAAATTCATTTAAAAAATTTTAAAGACTTAAATTAAAACTCTGATTCTGATATTGCAGGTCTGACATTAGGAAACACTCAGTGTCTTACTCTTCCTACTTTAAACTCTTGGGGTTAGTTGAGCTTTATCTGGCATGTCTAGTCGTTTGCACTTTTATTTGACAACAAAACAGTAGGAATACGACAGTGAGCTAACTAAAAGCACGTTTGGTTTGGTTTAGTTGTTACAGACCTTGTTCCTATTTTCGCAGTTTTATTAGGAAATCTCGGAAAGATTCGAACGATGCTGCAGAAACGAGGTCATAAGCCAGAATGAAAGCACGCAATATTTCAAAATTGGATGTTTAGGATCTGAGTTTGAGTTGCAAAATTCGCGAAAATAGAAACGCTGAGCCAATTCCGAGTATTTGAGGTGCAGTTTTGTGATGCTTCAGTGATCAGTGTCTGTCACCTTCAATAGTAGAAGATACCAAACACCACAGCAATGCAGAATAAAGAATCCTGAAATGCACATTAATTTTATGTAAATGCTGAAATTTTTATTTTTAATCAGGTACAATACAAACTTTTTGTAGGAATTATGCAATTATTTTTAATTGTGTCCCCCTAGTCATTAAGCTCCCCAAACCGTTGATTATCGGTTTCTGGTGAAAAATTAGCAATTAAAACTAATTAAAAAGTTATAAAAGTTACACAAAAGGTTTGGCTTACATTTATGAAAACATCTTCAACATAATTATCAGTATCAGAGTCCCACAAGCACCGACAGACCATTCTATAAACAAATAGATTGGGCATAAATATTTACTAAATAAAAATAAAATAAATAAAATTAAAAACAAACTAATAAACACATAACAAAATAAATGATTAATCAATGGTAAAATCTAAATGGCGATCTGCCACAGGATTTTGCCAAATCCCATCGAATTTCGCCTTCATATAGCATCTGGCGAAGCAATTTTAGTTTTCATTCGTTTCGCCGTCCATTTGTCGCCTGTTTCGTTTTAAAAATAAATCGGTCTTTAGACTAAGATTAGTCCAACTGTACTTCCTTCTGCAAAGTAAAGTGTGAGAAATGCTCAACTTACACAAACGTTAATGACAGACAGAGAACTACGTTCTTAGAAAAGTTCCAGTAGAAACTACAGTAATCACTTGATGATGAATACAAGAGATTTTGTAGAAAATACAGGTTATGTCTAGTATAATTTCTACATACGAAATTCTTATAATTTTCGCTATTCGAGAAGCCTGAAAAACTACAAAGGTTTAATACTTTTTAGAGAATACAAGTTCACTAGTGACTGACCGCACAGGAGCACTTTTGTAGAAAACTACAAGAATTTCCGTAATTTCTACAGGAGTCTAGTCTAGTATAATTTCTACATACGAAATTCTTATAATTTTCGCTATTCGAGAAGCCTGAAAAACTACAACGGTTTACTTTTTGGGGAATACAAGTTCACTAGTGACTGACCGCACAGGAGCAATTTTGTAGAAAACGACAAGAATTTCCGTAATTTCTACAGGAGTCTAGTCTAGTATAATTTCTACATACGAAATTCTTATAATTTTCGCTATTCGAGAAGCCTGAAAAACTACAACGGTTTACTTTTTGGGGAATACAAGTTCACTAGTGACTGACCGCACAGGAGCAATTTTGTAGAAAACGACAAGAATTTCCGTAATTTCTACAGGAGTCTAGTCTAGTATAATTTCTACATACGAAATTCTTATAATTTTCGCTATTCGAGAAGCCTGAAAAACTACAACGGTTTACTTTTTGGGGAATACAAGTTCACTAGTGACTGACCGCACAGGAGCAATTTTGTAGAAAACGACAAGAATTTCCGTAATTTCTACAGGAGTCTAGTCTAGTATAATTTCTACATACGAAATTCTTATAATTTTCGCTATTCGAGAAGCCTGAAAAACTACAACGGTTTACTTTTTGGGGAATACAAGTTCACTAGTGACTGACCGCACAGGAGCAATTTTGTAGAAAACGACAAGAATTTCCGTAATTTCTACAGGAGTCTAGTCTAGTATAATTTCTACATACGAAATTCTTATAATTTTCGCTATTCGAGAAGCCTGAAAAACTACAACGGTTTACTTTTTGGAGAATACAAGTTCACTAGTGACTGACCGCACAGGAGCACTTTTGTAGAAAACTACAAGAATTCCTGTAATTTCTACAGGAGTCCTTTTAAGAGTGCAAAAGTTTTAAAAAGTTTCTTACTTGACCCCTTCGCCCCTTTGTTCTCCAATGACCACATTTACCAAATATTTGTAGCGAGGCAGTTCCTGCTCTGAAAATAGGGAACGGACAAACAACACTAATGATTTTACAAGGTTAGACTTAAAACTAAAGGTTAAGTTGAACGAAGAAAGGAAGTTATTTTTCACTGTCAAGGAGAATTGATCAAGTGAGATTCAGCTTGACACAAAGATAGACTCCCCACTGAGTCATAGGATAGGCAAATGAGGTTTAGAGAAAGCATTTTCTGGAGTCTTGATCAAATCGACAAATTACTGACTGATTTTGCTAAGTCGAATCCTAACCTCTGCCGGACACTATCAAAGATTAAATTATTAGGAGTGTATGGCTGGTTTCGCATAAGTCAGAAAATTTCCTATTTTAATTAGTACCTATAACTAGCTTAATTACCACACTAGTTTGTTTCCAAACAATCCATTGCAATTGAAAATGACAAGATCGGGAAAATAACGAGCCTTTTCTGTAAAAAGTTAGCTTAGATGACATTTCAGCATAGGTGACAAAATAGTATACGACCCCGGTTGACAAGGATTTCGACCTGTCAACGGCTGCAGCCTCAAATAGCACCAGGATTTGCCGCCGATGCTAGTGATTTGAATAAGAATTCTGAATCTACAGTAGTGAGAAAATATTTTTGCTGTTTGAAACAAGAAATACCGCTAACTGATTACCCTGTAGCTTTTTTGAGATCGACGAAGCAACGGTCTGGCACCACCCACTGGCTTCTTTGGGATCATACTTTTTGTCGCCCAGGAAATCCTGGACCACATCCCGAACACTGCCCTTAATAAGGGCTGGTCTGAATCTGAAATAAAAATAAAATTGAAATATAAACTGAAATGAAATAATAAAAAGTAATATAATAAAAAGGCAGTGAACCATTCAGAGAAGAGCTAAAATACAAAAAGGATAAAAATTTTCATAACTTCTTCCCTTGGCGCCCTCTTAGCAGCCAGTTTCTGAGCTCTTACTCACTGGCCTGCTTTAATCTTGTTTGAATTTACATCCCTGTTCGCCTGTAAAATGACATTTCGAACAAGTGTTTACATCGTATCAGCAAGAGTACATAATATAAGAGTATAAAACTCTTACACTAGCATGTACAAATCATGCTAGGTATGCTCGGTTCATTAACTCGGGACCCCCCGTAACTTCCGGGGGGGGGGTCCCACTTTGCACTAATTACACGCTTTCATATAAGCGTGTGTCTGCTCGCTGATTGGCCCATTAGCCTACGGCTTACTGTAGGTAATTTATTAGTTATTTTAATTAATTAATTATAACTTTAATTAGGTTAATTCAATTAAAAAACTAATTCGACAACTTTGTAGCATTTTTTCTGCTCTTTCCAATGAAATAAAAATTATTGCACACTACATTCCTGCGAATTTTTGTATTGTGCAACAATTTTTAGATCATTGGAAAGAGCAGAAAAAATGGTACAAAGTTGTCGAATTATTTTGTTAATTGAATTAACCTAATTAAAGTTATAATTAATTAATTAAAATAACTAATAAATTACCTACAGTAAGCCGTAGGCTAATGGGCCAATCAGCGTGTAATTAGTGCAAAGTGGGACCCCCCCCCCCGGAAGTTACGGGGGGGGTCCCGAGTTAATGAACCTAGCATGATTTGTACATGCTAGTGTAAGAGTTTCATACTCTTTATTATGTACTCTTGGTATCAGGTTTGCCCCTCACGACCCCTTTCTGCAGGCTTGTTGTCTTCCAAGGGCCTTTTCAAGAAAGGGTAGGGTAGAGTAGAGTAGAGTAGAGTCAAAAATAATTTTGACGTAATTTCCACATGAATCTGAAAAGAATTTCTTTGGAAAGAAAGACCAAATTTCACACGCAAATCATACAAGCCCTATCTTAAACCATTGTGCACACGCATTTACGTTGAGGAATATATTTATCAAGCAAACTGCATAAGAGAGCAAACATACGAGACCTGCTGCGCTGAGGCGCAGCAGGAAAAACTATCAATGATGTCCTGTAGACATTATAGACGTAATCTGTATTTGCTACAAAAACTTTTATACTTATCATCATCTACAAAAGTGATTCCTGTAGTTTCTGCTGAAACATTTCTAAAAGTGTATGGCTATTTTTCATATAATAGCAAATGGTAAAATAAGAAGCTTACTTGTACTTAAAATTTGGTCTAAGAACTGAATATTCATAATCTTCCTTGTCAGATTTACTCCAAATTGAGGTCTCCGCCATTAGTTGTTATCACGCTAAGTTGCTTAGCAACAGAAGTCTAAATCTTTATGGAGCAAAATGAAAAACATTAATTGGTTTCTAACAGAAAATTGATATATATGCTTTTTGTTTTACCGAAATATGTTGGTTAAATATTAAGCGTAGTTAAGCGAGATAAAATTAACTCGATCCTTTTTATGAAAGAGTTAAAAAAGTAAGCTTGAGTGGATTTTATAATAGATTTTAATTCTACACCCTAACTCTGTCTACTCTTTCAAGTAACGACATAAAATTTTGACTTAAGGTGGTGATTCCTTTTGGGCACATATTGCTGGTTGACGGCGCATATCATGTTGAAATTTGATGAAACTTTCCAAAATAAGTTGATTTAGCATTCTAACACCCTCCACGCAATCCCGCTTCAAAAATTCGACTTCTCCGCTCAGGGTCGTTTTTGCCAATTTGTGACTGTTACACAACTGCTGCACAGCTATGATTATATCCATTCAAAATATCTTGTTGTGCTTTACATTTTTGCTTTTTGACGCACCTTTCTAGCTTTTCTCCATAGTGAGATAAAGTTGATTTTCTTATTTTGGGGTTGAAAACTTGTCATTTTTGCAGAAATCAAATAATCCTCCATTTCTTGAGCTACGCAAGCTGCAAAGTTAAACTAAGGGTGTCAATTTGAAGGTCTCGTCGAGGTCGATTATTCGTGGCATTGTAATCTTCTAAATGTTGTCCCGTACGTTGCTATCATAAAAAATGTGGTTTTTGCAAAAACATGACCAAATTTTTTCCAGCGATTGTGGAACATTTACTAGGCAAGCTAGAGGGGTGCCACTTACTAGACGTGTTTTACACAAAAATACCCAGGGACCCTTTTTTAGTTGCCCCGATTGCTGCTTTCTAGCTAAAGTGGTCGCATGCCAAAGTTGGGAAAAGTAGGCAAAATCCAGGTTGTGCTTACATTTTAGCTATTTTCTTTATAACGAAAAGCTGTTTCATAATAATTAAACAAGGGTCCCCTGGTATTTTTTTATCCATACGCCCCATTCCAGTAGGAGGTTCTCCGGTTAGGAGCAGTGTCAGCCGGTAGAATTTAAAACTTTGACTATGGGGATAGGTGATTAGCTGACACCGAATAATTGTCTTTGCAATTACCCGAGGCGTGTACCAAGGCTGGAGATACGCCCATCACCGGCTATGTGATGACCGCACCTCGGTGTCACGGTGCAAATCTTCCCCCGTGCAAAACTTCCCCCCGGAAGTTTTGCACCGGTGCAAATCTTCCCCCCGGAAGCTTTGCACCGGTGCAAATCTTCCCCCCAGAAATTTTGCACCGGTGCAAAACTTCCCCCGGGGGAAGATTTGCACCAGCTGCCAGATCGACCGTGAAGTTAGCAACACATGATTCAAAAAGTTTTGGGAACTATTTAAGATCACTTCTTACAATTCTACGTTCTATTTTTCGCCAGTCACTTGTTTTTAATAGATGAAGCAATAGTTCAATTCGTCGTCAAACCTGTCGTTTTGGCAGTCTTACTTAAAACCTAGGGCCTCTTCAAGAAAGGGTAGAGTAGAGTTAAAATTAACTCGATCCTTTTCATGAAAGAGTTAAAAGAGGGAAACTCAAGCTTGAGTGGAGTTAAAAAGAGTTAAAACAGTGGATTTTACCTCAACTCTACTCTATTCTACGCTTTCTTGAAAAGGCCCTTAGGCAAAATTGTGTCGAATTATGAATTAAATTCAACAAATACAATAAACCGAAATAACCTGTATCTTGCATTTGAATTTTATAACGTTCAATGACTGAAACCTGGCTAGGATCAATTGAACATTATCTTCGTCTACCCCTTTGGGGGATAAAGTTCATTTGGGAACACTTGTATTCATAACATTCCTAGACGTGTTTGGTTTATCATGCATCGAAATTCATTTTTCAGTTCAGCTTTTCGTTAGTTTATATAGTGTATTGTAAGATGAAGTTGTTAGATTGAGCTAACGAAAAGCTGTACAAAATCTCAGATTCGTTTTCAACGCTTCTAAAACCCCCTGGAACCAACATTTGAGCAAGAATGGTGACAAACTTTTCGGATCCCGTTTGTCTGCCCCTGAAAATCAAGAATTTAATTCTTTAAATTTTTAAAAGAGTGATTGATTTGATTGATTGAAAGTGCACACAATCGCATTCTTACCAAATTTTAAGATAATAAATCAATAATAGACAGATTAAAACTTAAAATTAATTAAAATATTAAAAAATGTTCGAATTTACCTTGAATTTGCCTTTATTTCTAGACGTCTTCCAGTTGGGAAGGGGGGGGGTGATGAAGTGCAATCAGGGTTTGGGGGGATAAAGTATAATCCTAGTTCTTCCAAACATTTTTCTTGCTTTCTTAACCAATTATTATAGCTATTTTACTGTGTAAGAAACTAAACTTTGCTTGGTTTCGTTTTTGGTGTATTTCATTGTGAGGGCGATCTCACAAATGTATATCTAAATTCTAAAGGTACTTTCAAAAGAGTATAGAGGAGTTTACGGAGTAAGTGCAACTGGATTCTGAAGTAAAGAGCCAAAGAGGATAAATCCTAGCTTTGAGTTACACAAGTTAAAATGGTTAAAACTTAAATGCTAAAATTGTTTGATTGACATTGATAAATTCATTGTTCATACAGATAAGTGAAATAAATTCACAAATAACTCTAAAAAGAAAATTTCATTCATGGAGTTATAACAAACTACAAAGCACTGGTCAATTTTAATCAATTAATTTTATTTATTGCGAAAGCTGTGAATTGTGATAGCTATTCCGGTTTTTGTTGTGCTAGCTTAGCTTACCATACCAGTCGAAAAATCCATTTGCCCTCAAATGTGAAAGCTAAGGTTTAAAGAAGCACCATCGCGCTGTTTCATTCAAGTTATGTTTCGATTAAGCTGCATTTACAGTTTCGAAACTATAAGCCAAAGCTTAGCTAAGACCTCGGTTGCAGTTATTATTGTTAATAACTATGAAATTCTGCCGGTGCAAATCTTCCCCCCGGGGGAAGATTTGCACCGGTGCAAAACTTCCGGGGGGAAAAATTGCACCGGTGCAAATCTTCCGGGGGGAAGTTTTGCACGGGGGGAAGATTTGCACCGTGACATCGGCAGCTCCACCCGAAGGCGGCCGCTCCTTAACTCTCGGACAATTAGTAGACAAGGGGGGACAGGGGGATGGCTGGACCCGGCAACGGCTGGCACCAGAAATACAACGAAAAGTGAAATTTGGTGGTCCAATGGACCGTCGACATACAAGCAAAATACAAATACAAGATAAGCAACAAATGCAAACTGTTGTTATTGGCTTATTGGCTTCAAAAGGTTCGGGAGGGGTTTTTCGTGATGGTGGTGACTTTGGTTCTTGTTGTGGGGTAAAAGTTGATATGATCTATCGTGGGTGAAGAAGATGTTGTAGGTGGTTGTTCCAACTGCTGGGGCGGTTTTCGGTTGCGCCGCCAAAGGTGTGTTGCTCCGAGTTAGACGGGACCCAAATCTGCAATTTAAATCGAAGGCTACAAGAACCGAATTGTTCTTCATGCATGTCAAACATGGCATTTCCACTGCCAATAAAGCCTTATCACCTTTGATACGCTAATTTCGTTCTTGGCACTGCCAGAGTCTTGCACTTCCATTTCAAAGGAGTCAACAAAGAAATGCAAGTTCATGCTGTCGATTTGCTACTTCTAACTGTTCACCGAAAGTCCTAGTACACCTAACTAAACAATAGAAAAGTAATGCCAGTATTGTAGACTTAGCGTGATCCTGATCTACGTTGACCAGTTCCATGTGAGAATTACTATCCGCTACTTCCATTTTACAGATTCCTGTATCTGACTCCAGTACATACTATAATTAAAAGTGATACTTGCAAAGTGTAGTCCTCTCAGACTCTGCAACAGCCGGCTACAATTACATATAACGCTATCAGTTGAAAGGTCATGGTTTATTGCACCATATAAAACCATTTTTAATTCTGCATATAGTGATTATTCAAACTTAATTTCACTCAATTCAAAGTTGAGACATGCTTGAACCGTGTTGTTAAATATGAGTTCCTTTTTTAAAACGTGCATGCAAATTTAGCTTTGTAAATTTCAAAAACTAAGCTTATCCTACGAAAGCAGAAAAAGAAAATTGAAAGCTTATCTAAACTTATCTTTTTTGTCAACCATTCTCCAGCAAGCAGTTGATCGGATCCATATACGTACTTCTGTATGTCCCCTGGTATTTGATAGTGGAATCGAATGATGTGGCTGATGCCTCACGAAAAAATTTGCTTTAGTCTGCAAAAAATCTGGAAAATTAAATTACTTCGAAAATGCAGTAAAATAACTTCCAAGAACTAAAGTTAGTTTCACTGTATTCATTAGAAAGAGCAAATGTTAATCCTACATTTTGATATAAAAATGTCTTCTTAACTCAAACGAATGAATGAGTAATAAGGGTTCAAAGTTTATGTCTCCAAAAGGAATCACCACCTTAAAACAAAAAAATTGAATATTTTCGTCGTTTGCATCCATCGCTTTAGTGAGAACTAACCGTTAGATTGAACAAAGTTTGGACATCATCAACGTTTAGATTTCGGTATATACTGGAATTCAAAGACAAATTCTGTCGGCTTTTCCGTTACCCGATAAATGAAACAATTTCCGCCCAGCAAAAATGTTGCAAAGCCGACCACTGCTAAGGAGTTTAAGCTCAAGGAGTTCAAAAAGCCTCAATTTTCGGAGGGCGGAACGCAGCGGAAGCCGCAAACGCTTCGAACCGCGAAATCGAAAGAAACCGTCTCCCGGAAAGCGAAACAGCTGCAGCTGCGAGCCGCTTCGAAATCCCGAATTGGTGACGATGCAGCGCACAGGTCTGACGATTCGACCCAATTTCCGACTTACGAGGTCGTCGTACCGAAGGAAATGAACACCCAACTGGAGCAGGAAATTAAACAGTTTCTCGAAGAGAAACAGCAGGAAGATACCATGTACAATATCGGCGATATCCTAACCCGGGAATCACGAACCCGGATTTCGGACGTTTCCGAAACCGGAAGTTCCCGGACAGAACTGGACCGATCGCTACAGACGGAACGAGAAGGGGGACAGTCCTTCAAAACTCCGACAACTGTTAAACGGTCCCGACTCACGCGGAAATTTTTGAGAAAGTCCCCGCCCTTCAATAGTCCGTTGAAACCGATTGAGATCGAATTTACCCCGACAGAAGAAACAGAATCCACACAGGAGCCGAGCAGTCGAAAAACGTGTCGACGGCGAATTTTGACAGTGGTTGTAGTTAGTGTAAGTTTAATTGCTCTCATTGTATTGTGTACTATGATTTGGCTGATTGTGAAATCATCAAAGGTGTCAAAGTTGACTTTGTGCAGGTTTAGGATAAACAAACTTTATTATCAAATATTCGTAGGTCCTTAAAATCCCCCCCCCCCTCTAATGGGAATCGACAAAAAATTGGGGGAGCCAATCAGCCTAAAGTTCCCCCTAAACTGACACTAAAATCAGTCGCTGATTTTAAAACCATGTTGATAGATTTAACCGATTAATTGATCGATAAGCATGATTGATTTAATCCATGAAATATTTTTTGGAATATCGCGAAAAGCCGCCTAGATCTAGATGGTATATAATAAACTTGACGTTGATTTCAGCTTCAAATTGAAAGTGGGTTCGATTCTACCAAAAATTGATCTTGCGACAACAAAAACTTAGTTTCATAGGTTAGGTCTTTTCTAGATTACCCCCCTACTCAAAATTCTTAAAACTTGACCAGTTGAGCTGAAATTTGGTATGTGTATATATGCTTTCGACAACGCTGAGTTCAAATATCACAAAATTCGATTCTTTCGATTCGCAAGGGTGGACCAAGGGAAACCGAAAAATGTTTTGTCGCCGATTTTGCTGAAAATTTATATTATAGGGGCTTTCTGGGACGCTGAACACGAATCTGAACTCCGTTTTTCGAATCAGCTTTTCGTTAGCTTGATATAATAAGCTAAAGTTGTAAGCTTTGCTGAGCTAACGAAAAGCTGAATCGAACAAGCAATATTTTGTGCAAAACGTGTGTTTCCATTGGGCGAACATTTTAGTAAATTGTAAGCCTGCTGCGCAGCCCATAATTGTTTATAACTGGCTTTCCTGCTTATTACTATACGGAAACTGAACGTGCAAAACTATACGAGCAAAACATTGTATGATTTTTACAAGATGTTTGAACAAATTACTGATACACCGATAAATGATGGAAAATGTGTAATTTTCTCTTCATCTGTTTTACGCTTTGAAAAATTTTCGCAGAGCAGTTAATGAAAAAATTTGATGAGTCATCAGAATACAGATTTGATGAGTCATCAGAATACAGAATATGGACTGTCAGATTAGCGAAGCAATTTAATTTCACATATGCGTAAGCGTAATTACATTGATTGGAAGTAGAAACTTTGGAAATTAGAAATTCACACGCAAAAGATGCTGGCCCTATCATAAACCACTGCACACACGCTTTTATGGCGAAACCTATATTTTTCAAGCAAAATGCGTGTGAGGGCATGGGCTGAGCAAACATAAGAGACCTGCTGCGCTGAGGCTCAGCAGGAAAAACGGACTTCAGATTCGTGTTCAGCGACCCAGGAAACCCCTATGTATCTTTTCAACAAAATCAGCGACAAAAATTTTCGGTTTCCTTTGCTCCCCCCTTGCGAATCGAAAAAAATCGAATTTCGCGAATTCGAAAAATTTTGCGATATTTGAACTCAGCGTGGTCGAAAACATAACCATACCAAATTTTAGCTCAATTGGTCAAGTTTTAGGAATTTTGAGTGGTGGGCTAATCAGGAAAAGAACCCATGTGATTTATAATTTCGTCGATAATTACAGTCAACATTTTCGACCTATGCAGAATCACCGTCAAATTTACGCTATAGGAGAGTTTTGCGAAATCCTGCAATGTTTCGATTGATCGACCCTGCTTATTGATCCGGTTATCCGGAGGGTTCAACTGTTTTTTCGAAATCTGCTATCTTGATTTAGCATTTTTATAACCTCTCAGCCCAGTCAAAAAGAAAATTTTAAAGTAAGTTTTGACCAGATACTAAACCTTACACCATTCAGAAGGTATCGGTTCGAAAAAATTCAACGTATTGGTTTTTAAACAAAGTAGTAATAAGCACGCCTTCTTTTTAGCCAGTTTTTTTGTTGGCAGATCCAGCTAAACATAGGCTAGCCAGTAAGCTTCAGCAAAGATACAACAAAACTCTTAACAAATATATAGTAGGCAAAATCTTAAACCATTGTATTCCTGCCTAAAGAACAGTAATTCCTGCGAACTTTGGAGTTTGGAAAGATCTTACAATCTCCATAGGTGTCATTTCTTACCTATACCAGACAAAGAGCACATTCTTTTAATCAGAAATACATTAAACATAAACGCCTCTACCCTATAGCAATCTACACATATACAAAAATTCTAATTTACAAATATTTTCAAGACTAAACAAATCCTACAACAATCAAATTTTTCACTAGTGTAAAATTATTAAACATAAAAGCCACTAAAATGTGGCGTGCAGCTTCTAAAATTAAATTAAAAATAGCAGCACAAAATCGAAACTTTGCAAAATCACAACAGCTACATAAAATCAAAACTCTATACTATTCCTTCGGTTTCATTACGCTTTCTTTTCACTCTTCAAAAATCACTTCATATTTTGACATCTTCCAAAGTTCTGTTCTGACCCACCCATGAGAACTTATTGCGCATACTATCAAAGATATTCTAAATCGAACGAAACCAAACAAGAGGTCTATATCGGACCAAAAACAACTGCATACGACAAGTTACATAATTCCAGCAGAACCTTTGAAAGTTTGTAACAGTCCCAAAAGGGGGATATAGCTGGACTTCTGGGGTTCTCCACAACGCGTTTGTAAGAAAAACAGAAGTCCATTGCAGAGCTTCAAATACAGAGATAATACACGCAATTCATGTAGTTTCGCTGCCTTTTCCGTTAGGCTGTTGCGGTGGCAGTTGTCGCCGATTTTTCCTGCTGCTTTCGTTCATGATATTCCCGCATTCGCCGTTCCAGTTCCGGTCGAAAGTGTCGAATTAGACCCTACAATAATTAAAATATCAAAAATTTCAAAAGAAAATCATGCTGACCAAAGAAAGAGTATTAAACATTCCAAAGACGAAATGTCTAAGAATACTGTAGTAATCAGGGTTATTTTTTTATGATTTTTCCCAGAAGGGAGTGTTTCGCAAGAATGAGTCATGAATTGATATTTTTGGCGTATGTACGTGCACGTAGAAATGCAAAACGTTCCCAAAAATGCCAGGATATAGCAGTTTTTACGAAAAATCTCCGGTGAATTTTTAAAAATTGGCCCATTTTTGGCAAAAATTTGGGTACACAAAAATCCCGGGAGGGACGATTTCGGAGGACGGCAAGCTCGATTTCGCCTCCCCCCTCCCGTAAAAAAATACCCTGGTAACAAGAGTACATAACAAACCTTCGCACACTCTCAGTTATCACACAGAAAACATCATCTGCACAATAACGTTTGACCCCCCACAGCTGAGTATGTTTATTATAGTAAAATTAGGTTACGTACCAACTTTTTATTTTCCCTTTCCGGAATTTATTTTCTGGGAAGAAGTTAACACAAAATAGAAGTCCGACCGAAATTAAAGAAATAAAAATACACTCTCTCGTGCTAATTCATGAACTTTCCAGCTGTACGCGTAAAAACATATAAAATTCCTATATTAGTAGTGCATGCGACCTCTGCCAGACTTGGTTCAAACACTTGCGGCTCATCAGTGGAGAAGTGTAGAACTAAGTTGTTTTGGATGGTTTGGAAAAATTCGTGTACAAAATAACAGAAAGATAGTTTCGCCGCCAGTCGCCTCAGAAAGTGTAATTAGTGTGAACTACAAATAATGTATATGTAATAAATAATACAAGAAAATAAGACAATACAAAAACAGTTGTTAGCTTGAACAATTATTTTGTTAGGTGAATACGTATGATATATAGTCTTTGATACAATAAAAGAAAATACATGCGTAGATTAAAAGTCAGCTTTAACCTAAACATCTGGAGAAGTAAGTTATAATAGGATATTATATATCCGTTTAGAAATTAGTTTAGAAAATTTTCGTTAGAATAAATACTTATGCAAACCGCTAACAAAACGTAAGAAAACGGACACTTCTGTATAATATTAGTCTCCAATTGGCTGTCTAATATTTAGACATTGCAAACATAAAACATGAAATTCTAACACAGGTAACTTGACGGATTTTACTACTGTCTACTTGAATGTTTTTTCATTATTTCTTTCGTTTCGTTATTTCATATCGTTATTACTTAAATGTTATTTCTTGGTACTAAGACAGGAAAAATACATTGATTACGAATTCTTAAGACAAGACAAAAACCGATTCTCATTCAACAATACAATAACTTAATTCAATTTCAATTTTGGAAGAATCAAACATTAGAAGAAAAGACAAAAATCCGATTCGCATTCAACAATACATATACCTATATATACATTCTTTTAATTTTAGTACAATTTTTGTAGAATCTGAAAGAATTATAAGCCTGTTTGTAATTTATTTTGTAGTCATTATAAATATATGAAAGATATTTGAATGACATGCAATACAGAACGGTTTCCAAGTGAGGATCTTGCAGATAACATCATATATCTGCCATATTGTAACTAATTTTACATCAAGTTAGATAAACATTAGCAGACTTGAAACTTTAGTACGACATATGTAGTAGGGACATTTAGTCATTTAGTACGACATAAGTCGTAAATCACTGAGTACGACTGAAAGTCGTAAAAGGGAAGGGGGTAGGATAGCATTAAACGAATTTTGTTCAGAATTAGGTTAAAAATGAGAGTATATATGGAATGGTACGTAAGTTTGAAAAATCGAAGTAAAAGCACTTATTAATTTTTGGGAAAGGAAAAACTATTAAACTAGAATTATATCTCAAACATTGAGGTACGTTCAAACTCGTTAACTCTACTCTATTTAGAAAGAAAGATTGTTTATACGGCGATATAATTTCGTAAACATTTTAAAATAGAGCGCAACAGCGCTAGAGTGGTATGGAAAGGGACGAGAGTAATCACTCTACAAGTACCCTAACCAGTTCACTCAAACAAATTATAGTAAAATTAGGTTAATACGTACCAACTTTTTATTTTCCCTTTCCGGAATTTATTTTCTGGGAAGATGTTAACACAAAATAGAAGTCCGACCGAAATTAAAGAAATAAAAATACACTCTCTCGTGCTAATTCATGAACTTTCCAGCTGTACGCGTAAAAACATATAAAATTCCTATATTAGTAGTGCATGCGACCTCTGCCAGACTTGGTTCAAACACTTGCGGCTCATCAGTGGAGAAGTGTAGAACTAAGTTGTTTAGGATGGTTATGTTCACTTCAAACATACAGTGCCCGTAACGCTTGCATGTTGCAGCTCCAAGCAGGCATAATTTATGCTATGTTGTGCTTGCGAACTTCAACACGTAAACTAAATATAGGGCGAGTGAGCGTACACAATTGCGTACTGGGTACTCAACTCAGCTTCATTGATGGTCGCTCACTAGGCAATCAGTTGTGGGCGGCAGCCGTTATTTTATTGTGGAGGTGATGTGATGATGATTCCGCATTCGAGCAGCCCCCATAAATTTCAACGTCCCTCTACCTTACTCCTAAAATTTCCAAATTTTACTCCTTTTTAACCCAAATTTTCAAAAGATTTTCCGACGTCGACGGTTTGCTAAACAAATTTTGGCTCGTTTGGCTTTAAGACGCCTGGAATTAGTCATTTTTTTAGACATTTTTGACAGGTTTTACACAAAAACCGTAAAAATTTGCTACCTTTTTTCCAAACAAATATGCCCCCCTCCAATTTTCGTCAAGAAAATGATAAAGAAATAATGAAGAACGCCTGCAGTGCAGTCACTAAGGCCGAAGCCTTTAGTCCGAAACAGGAGAGAGCCAATGGGCGCGCCAATTTTCGGTGAGCCATGGAGGGCAACCATGACATCAGTGTACGCACGCACGTACCTGAACAGGCCAGGCCGCCGCATCGCCCAGGGCGCAGATGGTGTGACCCTCAATCTGTTTGCTCAGTTCCCACATCATGTCAATCTCCTCCGGATAGGCACGTCCCTCCACTAGAAAAAACAAACAAATAAATACAAACAATTAAATAAATATTTAACAAGGCAGAAAATATTTTAAGCATATAATTATTACTACTATGTAGTACAGTGGCCACAATTTCAGTGAAAAAGGGGATTCCATACGCTTGTTCCCGAAATTAATTTCCACAACGGTTTACAAAGAACCATAAGCAAGATAAGAATGAAGATAAGAAAGAATATGGAAAAAATAAGCATTCAACAAAATTAGCAATTTCGCTAATCAAGTTTCTCATAATTTAGGTAAGATACAAAAACAATCAATACGTATCATCACTTCACAACCGAATCTCGTTAATTAATTCCACCCCCCACCACCTAGGTCAAGTTAATCTGTTAATTTCTCAATTAATTACCCCCATACGAACTAATTAATCAAGTAGACACATACCAAATCTCCACATCATTTTATTCAACCAGTTACAGCCCTCCCGGCAGGGTGTACACTGGCCACAGCTCTCATGCTTATAGAACAGGGACAGTCGGGCAATACATTTCACTATGTCTGACTGTTTATTCATGACGATAACGGCAGCCGTACCCAGGCCCGTTTTGGCCTCAACCAGCGCATCAAAGTCCATTAGGACGCTGTCACAGACGCTGAAGACAAATAAATAAATAAAGACAATAACAAAACTAGACACTTTTAAACGAGCAATCACTAAAAACGAAAAATTAAACAAAACAGGAACAACTAAATTTTCGAATTATTCCCGAGGGGAAAATAAAAAAAAAGGGCAACAGATCCTACAAGTCTAATATCCCACATCGCTCACTGAATACTTGGGTCACTGTCATAAAAAGATTGTTTTTTTCGAGTTGTTCCAGTCTAGTAGCTAAACTATACGTTGAAAGTTTCTGAGATCCGCAAGCCGCGTTGCAAGTAAACGCTGGAAATGTACTCGGGTTAATTTTGATCAGTGAAATTTTTGCAAACATGATACCTAGTGCCATAGGATAACGTGGGGAGAATAGGGGGGGGGGGTGCATACTCCCCCCAGACCGACAAAGAAAGGGTAAGACCACCCTAATCTTATTTAGCAAATTTTAGCGATATTTTCAAAACTTTTCTTAGGAATCGCTAAAAATCAATATTTTCCACTATTTTTTGATCAAAACTGTAAAAAAGATTGCAATTTTTGCTAATTTCGGGGGCAGACCCCCATTCAAGTTTTGGAATTTTTTAGGGGTAGAATCTTCGTCAAAGTCAGGGTAGACTCCCACCAGATTCGGAAGCCGTGTTAGTGTATGCTAGTACTCGAAACATTTTACTGAAAATTTGTAATTTTTGTTCTACCAGCTGCAATAATAATAGACCGTTGTGTTGTCTAAAAAGATAAAAATAAAATTGACCGCAGATACAGTTACGGTCAAGTTTTTAAGCACAGCAGAGGTACTTATTATTGAAAACCGACAACCTGAAAACTGGACAAAGAATTTTATGATAGTGGCTCCAGATTGAGGTGATAACAACAAGTTTTGAAGCATTTTCATGAGAGGGTTTGAGGGCAGTTTGTTAGGTGGGGAAAGGGGTGCAATACGCGCAAACCTGTCCAAAAAGTCCACGATCAATTAGCCCTAAACGTCATGAAAACATGATTTTCGTAAGTGCACACTAAAATTAAATCATTTTATCTTAACTGCTAAGACTAAACGTTCTGTTTAAAGATAGAACAATCCAACATTGATCATTTTCAGTGACCCGTTCCCCCACCCCCTTCCCTAACTCCTAAATCTCTCCACCCAGATAAACACTTAAAATTTCAGACAACAAAAACCCCAGAGTTACACAAAAAATTTCAATTTCGCCATAAAATATACCATACAATAGCTCCAAATAATACACACAACAACCATGTTATAATATCTATCGGTATCTCCCCCCCCCCAGCCCCCCCCCCCACGAGAAACCGCTTCCGAACTTACGATTTCGGTATCACTGGAACCGAGGAACCGCCGGGAATAATTCCCAGCAGATTGTCCCAGCCCCCAATCACCCCGCCGGCGTGCCTTTCAATCAACTCTCGCAGGGGAACGGACATTTCCTCTTCCACCGTGCAGGGAGTATTGACCTGACCAGAAATGCAAAACAGCTGAAACAACAACATAAAAATTAATGTTTTAAAATTGAATTAAAATTTATAAATTACTTAATATTTTTATAACTTATTAAAAATTAATTAACTATATAATGTTAATATAAAAACTACAATTTAATACAATTAACAACAAAGTATAATGTTGTTAGTCCGAGTTCCTCAAAAGGCACAGGATTGAAAATTATGCCAGCCATGAAAATAGGTAACAATTATTTTCAAAAAAACAATATTGAGCTGAAAAGCAAAAGAAAACCAGTAAAAACAAAAAAAACAGTTGTACCTTTGTACCGCGATTTCGTTCCCGGCCAAAGGAGGCAAACCAGGAGCCGCCACGACGGCAAATAGTCTGAAACAAAAAATTATCAAACATTGATTATATGACAAATTTTATCACAGATTTATTATTTATTTATTTTATCACAGATTTTAAGACAAATCAGACGGGGGAAGTTGTAACAACAGTTTTCTAAGGCACACAATAACTATACATTTCATTTTAATCATTCACTGGACGTTTTTTACAGGAACCCCAAACTGTCTTCCATCCCGAAATCGCCCCGCCCCGGATTTTTGCTCCTCCCCCCACATTTTCGCCAAAAATAGACCAAAATTCAATTGTCCTAAAACGGCTCTATGTTGCCTAAATCCAGACATTTTGGAATACTTTTTGCTGCATTTCTACGTCCAAAATACGCCATTTATTTTGCAAAAAAACTACCCCCCAGATGCCCCCCGAGGAAAAACCCTAAAACACACTCTGCACTTTTACATCACTTGGCCGAAAGTCCCCTGAACTAAAGTCCGCTATTACCCACCACGTGTCCCAGGCATTAAGCTTAGGAAAAATTAAACATTCAAACTATATACTTCATCATTTACATAATCAACAGATTTGCACAAAATTTTACATAACTGTAATTGTACGTAGCTTTAGTAATCCAGTATTCTAGGCCACATTTATATGTACAAACTATATACGCACCAAAACAGAACGTACAGACACAGACTTAACGTTCAAGTCAATATCATTGACAGTAAAGCCAGAACTACATTCTCTAGCCGTTTGGCCACAATTTTCATGTCAAAGTGATGTCGCAAAGGCTCATTTCGCGAAATGTCGCTAAAGTTTGGCGTCAGATCGCTAAGATTTGGCGACATTTGACGAATTTCGCCAAATTTGGGACATCGCTTCAAAATCACTTTGCAGCAATGAGCTGTACTGTATTAATATAAATACATACCGGAGCTACAGCCACTGTTTCAACGTTTGCTACCGTCGTAGGGCAGCCGAAAACGCCGATATCAGCGGGGAAGGGCGGCTTTAGACGCGGCTTGCCTTGCTTTCCCTCTAGCGATTCAATCAGGGCCTAAACCAATAAATATATAGAATCGAAAAATCAAAATAAAACTGAAAATTCAGCAAGAAAATAATTTAAAAAATCTTGCACACAGTTATAATGAAATTGAGCAATTGATATAATGAATGCGTACTGCAGTTAACATAAACAAGGATCACTTGTTGTCACATCACATTTCTTATAAACGTCAAAACCCGGGAACACAACAGCTGTGTTGGATTGACACTGAAGCATCTGGAGTCCTCAAATTATGCTATCGAGCGGTTGGATCCAACCCCCCCCCCCATATCATTTCCTTTCCAATACGTGGATCTGCCAATGCTGACGCGTGATGGGCCAGTAAATGCCGAAGTGCCCTCGTGTAGCTTTTCCAAGCTGATCGAGCTCGGAACACAACAACAACAGTGCCAAAACCCGGGTTGCGATAAAGCCGCTAATCAGAGTTTAGGAGTTGGAAATATCGGATAAAAGGAGAAAAGCTAGTAGGAACGTTTTTCCTTGCAAGAAACAACGACGAACCTCAAAATTTCGAAAAATACTATAAATAAAAGACGACAAACCACTCCCACTGTACCGTTTCTTCTCCACAAATGTAGGCACCAGCTCCCCTATGTGTATAGATGTCAAAATCGTAGCCACTCCCACAGGCATTCTTGCCAATCAAACCGGCATCATAAGCCTACGGAAAAATAAACAGTGAACAACAAAAAATAGATATACACAAAAACAATAAAAACTAGTAAAAATGCGGAAAATAAGAAATTACCCTACAGATTATTCTTATTAAAATATTTTTAGTCTCTTTGGCATATTATGTAGAATTGATAGAGTTACTCATGTATAGCACGAAATAATAAAAAAAGCAAGTCCACGATCACCGCACAAAATATCAATAGAGAACGTCCAAAACTGTCACGAAAATTAAAATCTAGAAACCAATCTTTCAATTAGACATTTCTGGATGAAAAAAACAACGGAAAAATATCCCAAAAACGACCTCACCTCTTTGATAGCCACCTGCAGATTGGCCGTCTCGTTGTAGAACTCGCCCCGAACATAGATATAGGCCGCTCGGGCGCCCATGGCCCGTCCAGCCACCAGGCAACCCTCGACCAGTTTATGCGGATCGTGTCGCATAATTTCCCGATCCTTGCAAGTGCCGGGCTCCCCTTCATCGGCATTGACGACCAAATAACGCGGCCTAGAACAAACAACCCAAAAAACATGACAAAATAGGAAAAGACGTACTTAAAGTGAAAGGAATTTGAAGAAAAGTTTAAAAGTAGGTTAAAAGTTCAAAAAAAAATAAAGTTGAAAAGAAAAAAATTACTACATTCTCATGAGAAGGAGAGGGTAGTGGTAAACCTACATCTGTACGTACGCAGATTCACAGTCCGCAAAAAATTCCCTAAAAATAAACTGCCAGCCACCACCAAAGACATCAGAGTAATACAGTAAGCAGCATAACCAACTGAAACTTTAGCAAGCATTCATTTCAGGAAAATATCTGAATTAGGAGCAGCGATCTCATTATCCTGCTCCTCTTCAAAGCCCCAAAAACCGTAAAAATTTTGGCAAAAACTAAGTCTCTGGTTCAAAATTGACTAAAATGGACTCCGTTTTGTTCTACCGGGCCCACAGAAAGCCTTTGCATGTCCATTTAAAACCGTTTCATCCAAAACAAGTTCACGACATTGAGTGCATCATCCACCGAGACAAACATTACAAACAACAAGCTACTGTATATACCTACCGTCCATCAAAGGGTTTATTCATGAAGCCCCATTTCATGCCGGAAGGGAAACCGGCCCCGCCCCGCCCACGTAGGCCAGAGGTAGTGATTTCCTTCAGAATCCATTCCTTGCCCTTCAGCAGGATTTCTTTGGTCTTGTAGTAGTCACCCTAAAATGAACGCATAAAGAAATAATGAAAAACGCCTGCGTGCAGTCACTAAGGCCGTAGCCTTAGTCCGAACAGGAGAGAGCCAATGGGCGCTGTGAGCGCTCTTACGCAGAGAGAACTAATCTCTGGAGCTCCTGCCTGGCTGTCCAAGAAGGACAGCCAGCTCGGCTCTATCTGTGCTGCAACATAGCCAGAGAAGGTTTTATCAAAACCTCTCTGACTGTGCTATGCACAGAAAGAGGGCTGCAGTGGCCAGCGGATCTCCGTAGAGATACAAACAGCATTTACGTCAAGAAAATGAAGTAAACGCTGGCCAGCGTTTACTTCATTTTCTTGACCTAAAATGAACGCAGTTAGACTACACAAAACACACAAAAAAGGATGACTACAACTAGAGATAGAGAAATTGGGGGTCCAAATTGAAAATATTCAAAAATTTTCTTAAACAATTTAAAATTTTGCAATAAACTTTAGTATACAAAGAAAAGTTGCTATTGTTTTTCCATTCAAACAGATGAGAAAACAAACAATTTGTAACACTTTGACGTCATATTTTTGACTTTCAAACATACACTAACATAGGGTCGGATCCTGGGAGGGGCTTGTCCCCAAACTATTTTGAGGGGGCTTGTACCTTGAACAAAAATTTTCCGGGGGCTTGTACCTCAAGAATAAATTTGTTAAATTTTTTCGAAAAATTAACGCTAATTTTATCAAAAATTCCAAAAAATCTTAAATTTTTGGAAAAAGTTTCAAAATTTTGCTCGATTTTCTCGAAAAATTAGATATTTTAACTAAAAAATTCCGGCGAAGCCGGAAATTTTTTGAAATTTTACTGTAAAAACTAATTTTTCCCGGCTATTTTTGGTTGCCCCTTGGCCATTTTTTCGTTACCCCTTGTCCCCGACGGCGCTAGGGCTTGTACCTTGTCCGGGTTGGGGGGGGGGGTTTGGAGCCCCCCAGACCCCCCCGCGTTAACCTATGCTTTCAAAAAATAGAAAATCTTGGTAAAAAATGTCAAAATTTCCCAAACCTTTTTAAATTTTGGCCCCGGCGCATCTCCACCTAAACCAACCATCTTTGCATAAACTGGTGCTGCCGGATAGCTCAAAACTGGGTGGGATTTTTCCACGCCCTCACTTTCATGGGCTCCTTCATTCCACCCCCCCCCCCCCCATTCACCATAAGGAGCCCAGAATATGTCGGATTTTAACGGTTTTTGCCCGAAATGTCACGTTTTCCGGCTTACCCCAGTATAAAAGCCCAGAGCAAAGAAAAAGGTGACAGTTGCAGCTATATCTGGGCTTACCGTACTGGGGGGGGGCTTCCCATAAAAGACCCCAAAAAAGTGGGTGCCCCTTTTGGTACCTTTGCCTTAAAGAAATCGCTCACAAGACCAAATTTTCAAACATTTTCCGACTTCGCATGAGATTTTTATTCGATTTTTTATTTGCACAATGTCTCCTCATTTTATACATTTTGGAAGAGTATCTCCAAAAATCCCATCCTCCGCCCTAAGACAAAACACCCGAAGCAGCCTCCCCAAAAGGCGCCTAAAACAAACAAATTAATTAATTACCCTGGCTAGAGCGCCTTTCAGTTTCCAATCATGTCGACCGTAGAGGTTAGTGAAGATCCGATCCTCATCCTTGAGATCTCCAAATTTTGTCTGAAACAAGTAAAATGTAGCAACAGGTACCCTGGGCTTATTCTACTGGGGGTCTAATAAACACCCTTCCCCCACAAAAACTGCCCCCCAAGAAAAGTCGCTCAGAAGGCAAAATTTTCAAAAATTTTCCGGCTTCACCGGAGATTTTAGCCTATTTAAGTACCAAATTCGCTTATTTTTGACGATTACCAAAAATAGCGCAACTTTTAGCGTGTTTTTAGAACAATTTTGAAAAATCTTCGCGCCCCCCCCCCCAAAATGACTCACCCTCAGAGGGCCCCCCAAGAAACATTGTGCAGAATAAGCCCAGGCACCTATGCGAAAATAAATATAAAAGTAGGGAGAAACTATTAAAAAAGGAAACAAAAAAGTTTCTATGACCAACCTGGCCATCTGTAAGGCAAAATGGGACCAGCCCAGCAAGATAGTTGGATTGGGCAGTTAAACGGATACATACTGGGACTTGGGAGTGTGGTTACTCAGTGAACCAGGAAACCCATATAATTTTGAGAAATGCCTACCATGGACCTCCAGGGAGCAGTTTGCCGACTTGAACTTTCGCGTCACGACCCCAATTAGCCGTTTGAAATATATATATGCTACGAGCGGAAGCCTGCACGCATATATATATATATATGTACGTACATATATACATACATATATATGCGTATTTACACGTATATATATAAATACCTTCTGAGGCTGTTCCGCGGCACCAGTAGCAAAGTCTCGTTCGCCTAAAATAAAGTCAATGCTGGATTCAAAATTTCACTATATATATACTACAACAGCCCTAAAGAAAAAGACGAAACAATCAACCACTGCTTGAAATGCACGTACAAACGAAGAACACAACTAAAACGAATATATTATACTGACTTACCGAGCAGCAGGCAAAGTCTTGCAGGACTCAAGGACTGCCAAACCAGAGCAGAACCGCTACGCATTAACATTATATTTGTAACAATAAATGTCTAGATCAATGCATTTGCTCCGGTGCTAAAACTATATACAGTACAGCTCACGTTAAACTGCAATTGAGGCGAAGTCCCATATCTGGCGAAATGTCGCGAGCGTGGCATAAGAAAGAAAAAATTTTTTAGGGGAGGTTTGGGAGGGGTCGTGGCTTGGGGGAGATCTAAAAGGGGGCCCGCCCCAAAACTAAGGGGAGGGCCCCCTAACCCAAATCCACGTTACACCAATGCATTTAGGTGTAATGGAGAATGGAGATTTGGCATTTGGGGTGGGGAGGCTCCCCCCAACCATAGGTGTGGCTGGGCAAAAACATCGGGGGGGGGGGGGGGGGGTTCCGACGGAGGGTGGGGGATGCACTAAATTTTTCGATTTTTTGCCAGCAAAAATATTAAAATCTTTGGGGTCGCGAAAATGTGTCATTGTTGGGGTGGCCCCCCCCCCCCCCCACCACACCTTCTATGCCCCCAACCATTGGTGTAACGGATATTTGGGGTGGGGGAGCCCCCCCCCCCCCAACATTTTCTGGGGGGGCCCCTTCTGGCGACCCCCCCCAACCCCCCCCCAGGATCCCCCCCAACCCTCCCCCAAAACATTTTTCATTTTTTTATGCCAAAAATCGCATTTTCAGCCGTTTCTAATGATAAAAAAACATCTAACCATACAGTAATTTTAACATTAGACAGTGGTTTTAAACTCAAAAACTTGATTGCCAACATGTTTCCAAGTCCAAAATAAGGACAATATTGAGTCATAAGATCCATAATACAGCTAAAAACGTGTACTTCTCATAATAATAAACAGTTTAGGCCAAAAATTTGGACATTTTTGAAAAATTTTTCAAAATTTACCCTAAAAATACCCATTTTTTGGCCATTTTTCGCCGCCTGCGGCGGACTACCCCCCCCCCCAGTGGGGGGGGCACGCCCCCCCCCAAAAAGTTTTGGGGGAGGGTTGAAAAAAGGCTTGGGGGGGGGGCTAACCCCCCCCCCACCTTACACCTATGCCCCCAACCTTTTCTGGGGGCCCCAACCCTCCCCCATACAATTTTTCTATTTTTATGCCAAAAATCGCATTTTCATATTTTTTGAATGATTCTGATATGCATATTGATGATCGATGTGACTATGTCATAGTTTCCCTGGAAATTTTGGTTGGGGGGGTAAACTTCGGAAATTTGGTGGTCGACCCCCGAAATGTGATGGGGAGTACCCCCCCCCAAGATTCGGACCTCAGAAAATTCAAAAAATGGCCTAAAAACGTAAAAGTTTCTGTATTTTAACGCTTTTTTGTCGAAACAAGGCTAGTTTTTATCGTTTTAGGCATTTTTACACCGTTTTAAACCAATTTTAAGCCAAAATTTGAAAAAAACATTTCAAAAAAATGACCTACCATTTTTCAGCAAAATTTAGCTAAAGTTTTGGCCCCAAAAAGTGCTGGGGGGGGGTTCGGGGGGGGAACCAAAAGTGGGGGGAGGGATAGTCCAAAAATCTGGGGGGGTAAAGTTGGTCGAAAATTTTGGGGGGAGTACCTTGTTTTCAATCCCAACGGAAGCAGCAAGGAACTTGGTTGAGCATAGAGGACAGGACACAGCATAGGTGTGGCTGGGCAAAAAATCTGGGGGGGGGGGGTTCCGACGGAGGGTGTGGGGGGGGACCCCCCTAAATTTTCGATTTTATGCCATTTTTGGCCACTTTTTGGCCAAAAATCTGGGGGGGGGTACCAAAAATCTGAAAATCTGGGGGGGGGGGGTCGCCAAAATTTGTCATTTTGGTGGGGGGGGGTCCCCCCCCCCCCCCCCCCCCCCCAACACACCTATGGGACACAGTATGGTCCCTAGAACCGATCCGGAAAGTGCAGTTAAAACAGGCAGCAACAGCCGAAACAGACGATGTAGAATTTCGAATCGGGCGCTTATCAGATCTAACAGACATGGTATATACTAGATAATAGGCAAATCTGATCAAATAGCAATAAATTAGAGATGCACCGGGGCCGCCACTACCGGGGCCGGGGCCGGGACCTCATCGTAACCCCGGCCGGAGCCGGCGCCACCTTGGCCCCGGTACCGGGGCCGGGCCGGGGCCGGGACCGGGGCCTGGAAATTGGAAGTCCAAATCGAAAATTTTTAAAAATTTTCTGGAAAATTTAAATTTTGCAATAATTTTCGATATACAAACGTTACTATCCTTGTTTTCATTAATATCGGCGTAAAAGCAAACGATTTGTAACACTTTTTGACTTTTGAAAATTAGAAATTTTGGTCAAAAAATGTCAAAAATTCACAAAATTTTGCTAATTTTTGGCCCCGGTCGGTACCGGGGCCTGACTACCGGGGCCGGGGCCGGAGCCGGGGCCGGGGCCGGGGCCGGGGCCAGGCCCCGGTGCATCCCACAATAAATGTATATAAACCTGCAACAGAACCACTTCAGGCTGTTCGTGGGCTACAGTTTCAGAAACAGATTTCTTTGAAAACAAATTGCCTTGAAGACGGGAACGCATAGTTTCCCTGGATATTTTGGTTTGGTGGGGGGGAAAACTTCGAAAATTTGTAATGAACTGAGTTGGATTAAATGAGAAATTGGCTTAATCTGTTTCGCTTTCAAGAAATGGGGTCGTATGAAGCTGGTTGGTTCAGTTACACGGAAGGTCAGCGCGTTTGCCCAAATAGACAAACTTAGGTACCAGATTCCCGAAAGGTGGTTTGCCAAAATCGGGGATCTCTACAGCCAACCTGATAGGGGTGTAGTCGTGAGTTCGTTTAGGTAGGGGTCGTTAGGTTGATCGCAGCAGGATTCAATCCAACAGTGTGATCGCAACAGGATCGTCTTCAGCAGCAAGATCACAACAGGATCTGATCAGCAGCAAGATCTCGACAGGATCTAGTTCAGCAATAAGATCTCGGCAGGATCTGACTCAGCAAGGCCGTTCCTAACTAAGTCTGGATGAGTACACAGTGATTTATTAACCGACAGCAGGGTTAGATAGGCCTTAAGATTAGCAACAGTAATGACAGTGAAATTAACAAACAGGGGGTCACTGAGCACTGAATATTCACTACAATTATTAACAATATATAACTAGAGCACAAAATACCAGGGTTGCCAACTCTTTTGATAGATTAATACTTTAAATTGACCGATGGTAGGGGAAGATTAATTACTAGTATTTCGACTACTGGTTCTTTCTTTCTTCCTTCTTCTCTTACTATAACTAACAGGGACTATAACTTCACTCTAGCCTAACTTTGGGTCCCTCTTCTTCAGGTATTGGTTACAGGGTACTGTCAGGTACAGTGTGTACGCGTGAGTTGTGTATGTAAAATTAGCTTCCTTATCCGTCTACTCACAAAATCAAACTAATAAACAGTTAACTGGTAATTAATTAAGGTTAACGATATAACACTTCTGTTCCGGGAAGGGGTGAGCGGGCTTAGATCTGGTATTAAAGACTCTCAAGGAATCCTACAGATCTAAGGCGGCTATTGGACGGTGGAGAGTACAAACACAGGGGTCGGTCTAGGCGGGGAGATACCAGGAGATGCCCGAAGTATAGTTAATAAAAATTAAAATAATAGTTTAATAGGTTCTCTTCTTTAGATCAGCTATATCTTTAGATCAGCTAGGCAGGCCTTAAGCCAGAGACAGGATGGAGGCGGAGGCCTCCAAGGAAATAGTGACAGTGACAACGGTTTGAGACATTTTAATGGAATTTCTGTGAAAGATCAAAGGTAGAAACGATTCAAATAGGGTTCTGATTAGCTTTTCTGAACGAGTTCGCAACTGTAGGTTAAACCGGCCAAATGATCAGGTTCGGGTCAACTGTGTCTCTGCCTTAACTGTTCTATCACAAAGTTCCAATTTCAATGTACCTTCCAAGTACTGAACTGCGTCTGCGAGGATCAAATCAATCAGTCAATCAAACAATCAGGGGTCCAAATTATCTATCCTTCAGATTAGCACGGGTTACTAGAGATCATCGGCTCTACAGACTTCGAACAATCTCAAATTAAGCTCCACTGTATCAGACTTCACGAAAACAGGAATTCGGCAGAACTTGACCTCGGCGAACCTGAATCAAATGGGTTAAAACCCATTAGAACAGGACACAAGTGCGGGAATCAAACCCAGCAACTATTACTCACTTTGGATGGCTTCCTGAGATAAAGTTGAAACTTCGCAAGTTTTGAGTGATATTTGGCCAGAACAACCAAAAACAGCGTAATTTTTGGCCAATTTTCGATTAAGACGGACTTAGTTGTACGTTTTTGCTTTAACACAAACGGATTTTAACCAAATATCGATTTCTAGGCGATTTTCTGCTACACAGTGCAGAAAATCGCTAGTACAGCATGGTTCTTCCGTAGATATTTGGTTTATATTAATTAAACGTGAAATGGGAGCTTTAGACATTTGATGAGCAGGAAAGCGTTCGTTTCCTGTACAAAATTGCCATTAAACACAAGACGTTTGTTTTCTTAAAATTACCACTTTTCTGAAATTCATTAGAAGATGGTTCACGGAGCTTTCGAAAGTTTATCTGCTGATTGACAGTATTGTTCTATCCAACTGTTATTTGTATATTTTCAGGTATTTAGTATGCTGCTTATGTATAGCTAGTTACAAAGCAAATCAGCGCGCAGTCCTTCTTTGCGATTCGTCCGCTCCTTGATCACAGGACTACCTACGCGGACGAATCGAGGACTACTGAGTAGTTAGAGCCTATTCTGGGAGTCCCCGTGACTCTGAATTAAGCTAACTACTTGATTTACACAGAACACGACACGACAGTGAATACTCGCTCACACTGGCACGCCCTCTCTCGATCATTACTCGGCAAACTGACATACAGACACTTATTCACAGTCACACTATTTCCTACCTAAAACGGGAATTCTATTATGGGTCCGGACGTACAGATCCCATGCATCCGATGGGAATCGACGTACCGTTGAGTTTTGGGACAATCCGTACCGTCAGCATCTTTGAAGCTGAAGATCATTAATTGGGCAGTTTCTTAGTAACGTTTATACTGATGTGGCAATCCTCACAACCCCTATCGTACAAGGGGAGTTTCCGTGAGTTGCCGCTCAGTTAATCGAAACATTCATTCGTCAAACACTCGAAACAGCATATGGAACAAACATTCAAGATTCATTCAAATCATGCATTTCTGAAACTTAAAAGGTTAAATTCGGAACCTCACGCTCCATGAGGGGTTTACCCGAATAACCGCCTTACGAAAATTTAGGAATGCATTCACACCCTAGCAACACATTTGTTTCAACACATATCTAGCTATCAACAATACAAATTAATTAACTAAACCTTAGTTCTATGTGCATATTTGGCTATAAACTTTAAACTTTGCTGCGCTCGGGTTTGGGCTGTTGCAATTCTGCAGAATTGCTTTATAAAAGGAATTTTGTAAGAGTTGAAGTTTGAAACTTTGATGAAACTTTGGAGAAAGCCAGTGAGTAATAATTGCTCGGCAATTATTACTAGCAGCAGAATTAAATTAGACTAAATACATCATTAACTGAAAACTACAGAAAGCTGAGGAAGCCGGCCATTCCTCCCAAAACTGCTTAATAATTAATTAACTGAAATTGATGTAAACTCAATGTTTTAAGATCAGTTTTAAAACGACCTATACGGTTTTAATACCTATCAATTTTGAAACCGACCTAACGCTGAAATTAAGACACAATACAGAACTGTTGTTTTACACTGCCGCAGTGCCTTCCGTAAAAATCCTGGCCGGCAACTCCTAGTTGCCGGCTGTGGGGAGAACGTTTCTGCTAACTAACATATACATTTCAGAGCCGTAATTAAGGGGCTCTCTAGCTCAGACTTAGAGGGTTGGGTCCCACTCAAAGTCCCGTTAAATCTACAAAAGAAACCCCAAAAGTGACAACTAAAAGGTGGAAAGAAAAAAAGGGGAATTTTGTTGTGAAAGGAGTACTTTCTGGTTTGACTAGCAAGATGAAATGTACAACAGAAACGCGAAAGAGGCATGTTTTTATCCTTTGTTTAGAAATCATAAAATAATAGCGAAATAAAGGTGTAATGGGAATTAAATCGGCTCGAAAGCCCGACATGCTATGGAACAGAAACGTAGCCCGAAGGCCCACCATGCTGGAAAACATAAAATTGGCTATAATATTGCGAATACTGAAGACTGGGGCTCTGGGCCCAAAACTGTGAAAACACTGGCCTCCTGGCCTTAGAAAATATAAAGGGCCAATCGGCCAAAAACACAAACATACATAAAAATTGGCCAAAGGGGCCACAATACAACCCTAGATTTTTGTCCTATGCAGTAGAATAAGGCCGGACATAGGAGGTCCATATGGCCGCTCAAGTTGTTAGTGTTCGGGTTTAATCTCAGCTTTCCTCTCTGGCCCAAGGGCCAGAGAGATCCCTAGATTTTTCTGTGGTTGGGGTGTGTACTGCTATATTCCCATGTCACACCAGTGACACGAGAAGCAGTACACGGGGGAGAGAGGGACATTTTAGCGGCCGCTTTCGGCCGTACCTAAACGAACACTGACTAGAATTTGAAAATCGGCGGCCAAGGGACAGCTCGTTGACAGCCGGTAATAAAAGCGGCTTTCTTTAAATTTTGGGGGAAACTTCTAGAAGTTTCTAGAAGTTTCCTATCTTTTGCATGTAAGGTCCGGGCTCTTTTCGGCCCGGAGACCAGGTGAGGGGTCAGATTAATGAGGTTGGGGAAATATAGCCCCCAACTGGTCCCTTTTTGATGGATTTCGGGGTCGAAACTTGGGTGAATTTTATAAAAGTTTTGGGTTTACACGTAAACGCAACCAAAGGGATAGGTGATGGAATTGTGGCCTTAACTTACTCAAAAATTAACGGAAAATTGTGGAGTTTTGGCCAACTTGGGCCTATGTAACACAAGAGAAATGTCAATAATTTAAATGGAATCGGAAAATTGGTTTATTAATGTTAAAATTGTTTTAATATTCCTTTGTTTTCGGCCCCTCACTCGTGAGTCTCGCTTGGACTCTTGGCCGAGAACAAAGCGTGCCGGTCATTTGTCTTCGGCAACAATTGTTCCCTGCTACTGGAAACTCCTTGTTCCCAACAAGTCGAGAGCAGGAAGACGAAAGCCGAGAAGAGAATAAAATGGAAAAAAGATGAAAAAATATGCACATAGATATTTTTACGTAAATTCTAGCTAACTAAAAATTATATTGTTGAGTTCTACGTACTTAACTACCTAGATTTGGTTTCTTTTCTTTCAATTTAATTTATTTTTGAGGCCACCAATAGGATGTAGAAAAGGTGTGTACTAACTCTCCTTTCGAGAGGCAATTCTCCTGCTGGACTAAAGGCCAGTCCAAAGTTCATGTGAGGACAGCCTTCCAGACGGCGTGACTGGACTTAACATAAAGGTTACGTAAGTCTTAGTTAAGTTACACCTAACTTTTGAAATACTAAAATTACGAAATGACAAACACTTTACTAAAACATTTTTGACCATAACTTTCTTAATATTGGGAGTTGAGAAATAAAATTTACATTTTTGGAATCAGCGTCGAATTGCCTTTCGATTAAGCCTATGTTGTGTTTCCACATAAAATTTCGATCATTACGTTACTATTACCTAATTAATACTAATTAACCCTAATTAACATGTTTAACTCATACTAAAACTAATTTAACCTCAACTGATTGTTAAAAATGAAAATTAGTGTCAAATAATGTTGGACATGACTATCTACGTCTAAACACAGTTACCTATGCATTTGTAACTGCAGGTTACTTGCTATTTAGGGCTAATCCTACATAGTAACTACCGTATACCAACGAACCATCTTCACATGATTAAATTTGACAGTAACATTGAGATAATTGTTTGCAAACAAAGAGGAATTACACGTTTTTGTGGAATGTTAGGGCCTTTTCTTCGAGTTTTTTGGGTGGTCGGTACATGTAAGAGGCCTAAGATTGGATCCTAGCGAAGAGGCACCAGCTCTTCATTAGGGTGCGAGCGCTTGTGATTATTATCTATTCAGGGATAACAAAATCCAAGTAAAAAGGCGCCCGCTTTTCACAAGGAGATGATACTAAGGAATTTCCCTGCAGACCACTTAACTGACTAACGTGTTTATTAACTTATGATGTTATTCTTCTTGTATTAATGATACTCTGACCTTATACTGTAGGTTTTAACTAATCTTCCCTTTCGTTTTCCCTGGGAATTAGTTAGATTTCAGAGATTGGCAACCCTGTTCTTAATTACACACAAATACTGACACAGCTTGGACGTTCATTCATATAACCACGATCATGGAATCTCTTAACTTAGCCCGTTTTCTGAGGTCTTCCTTGGCGTTTTCGAGTGACCATTGAGCAAATCCTTCTTTTTGGATCGATCCTTCAAAATCTGATTTTTTATTTAACCAATTTCATTACAAATTTGGTGGTCGACCCCCGAAATGTGATGGGGAGTACCCCCCCCCAAAATTCGGACCTCAGAAAATTCAAAAAATGGCCTAAAAACGCAAAATTTTCTGTATTTTAACGCTTTTTTGTCAAAACAAGGCTTGTTTTTATCGTTTTAGGCGTTTTTACACCGTTTTAAGCCGATTTTAAGCCAAAATTTGAGAAAAAATTTCAAAAAATGACCATTTTTAGCAAAATTTAGCCAACGTTTTGGCCCCAAAAAGTGCTGGGGGAGGGGGGGGGGTTCGGGGGGGGGGGGGTAACCAAAAGTGGGGGGAGGGATAGTCAAAAAATCAGGGAGGGCGGAGGGGGTAAAGTTGGTCTCCCCCTGGGGCCCGTTGCATAAAAGTCTGACACAAAAATGTGTGTACAAAATTTGTAAGGCCTCCAGTGAACTAAATATACGTCGTAACCCCATAAAACCATATATTTTCGAAATCCTTGCAGCAAGACGAACATTTTTATAAAATTTAAAATTTTTTAAAATTTCAAAAATTTTGAAATATCGGTTTATCGGGGAACTTTTTCGGACGGTTCAAGCTATTCAGCTCATTCTTTCAGAAAACTTTTCCCATCCGAAGACGCATCGATTGACACAAGAACAAAAAAATCGGTTGAGAAATAAACATTTTATGCCAAGAATTCGTTTTCCATTTTCTTTGAAGTTTGCCGCTTTTTGCAGCTTTGACTTGTTATTACTCGCGACTCGCTCGACGGAAAATTTTTTCTATTAGATTTTCAGGACCGCCTGGGTGCCCGCTTTCACTTGATCTATGTGGTATTTCAAATTTTGAAAGTAGATTTTTTGAAAAATACCTCTTTGACCAAAAATTTTGGCCAAGCTAATTTAACAAAAGTGAGTACAATTAAGATAATCATAAAATTCAAGCTTAGCTGAATCCAACGACATAAAGCTTTTATTGCTACGACTTATATTGCGCCAGCAATGAACTTTTAAACATTATCCCTTATTTCCGCTGGATTTTGGCTCTCTTTGATGTTGCCGCCATGATTTGACTGGAGCAGTGTAAACTAGCAAAACCAGCTGAAATAAGGGATATTGTTTAAAAATTCATTGCTGGCGCTATATAAGTCGTAGCAACAAAAGCTTTATATCGTTGAATTCAGCTCAGCTTGAATTTTATGATTATCTTATTTGTACTCACTTTTGCTTTGCCGAAATTTTTGGTCAAAAAGTGGTATTTTTCAAAAAATCTACTTTCAAAATTTGAAATATAACATATATCAGGTGAAAGCGGGCGCCTAGGCGGTCCTGAAAATCTAATCGAAAAAATTTTCCGTTGAGCGAGTCGCAAGCAATAACCAGTCAGTTGCAAAAAGCGGCAAACATCGAAGGTAATGGTAAAACGAAATTTTGGAATAAAATGCTTCTTTCTCAACCGATTTTTTTTCGTTCTAGTGTCAGTGGATGCGTCTTCGGACGGGAAACTTTTCTGAAAGAATGAGCTGAATAGCTTGAACCGTCCGAAAAAATTCCCCGATAAACCGATATTTCAAAATTTTTGAAATTTTAAAAAATTTTAAATTTTATAAAAATGTTCGTCTCGCTGCATGTTTAAGCACTAAAAACATTAACGGGGTACAGAGATATGCCGGACCAAACGAAATATTACTGTGATCAAACGAGGGCTTTCCAATGAAATAAAAAGTTTTGAATTTTAACAAAGTGGGGGGCCAGCATGAAATTGACTCCTAGGTATAGATTTCCCCCTTTTCTAAAACCCGCTGCCTGACCAAACGAAAATCTCTCTGTGATCAAACGTGATCAAACGTGGCCAAACGATTGACAACCACAAATCGTTTAATCACCATGGTGGGGGGGGGGGGGCAAGTTCAGCTAGGTTGTACGAAAGCGCATAATTGGCTAGCTACCACCGTGGCTTCGCGCATGCACAAATAATCAAAGTTTTCTTTAAGCTTCCTATACTAAATTTTACTCGACCATGCGAAAGAGCACAAAGACCGCTTTAAGATGATGTGCGTATTTCTTCTTTACGTGGTTTCAATCAAAAGTTACAGATGACTTTACATATGGCTGATTTTCGTTGACCATTTGCACAAGCAATGTAATGTAAGATTATTTTATACCAAAATTAAATCTATTGGATTTTGGAGGTTGTCCTTTTGTTACTTATGTGTATTATCAAGAGTACATAATAACTAAGAGTGTGACAAGCGTCACACTCTTAGTTATCAAGCAGAAAACATCATCTGCACAATAACGCCCTACCCCCCCCACAACTGAGTACCTGGTGACCCCCCCCACAACTGAGTACCAGGTACACAATTGTGCACGAGCACTCGCTTGTATGTTTACATGTTGAAGCCAAAAACATTCTGTCAGCAGCTGGCCACTTTTGAGCTTCAACATGTAAACATACAAGCGAGTGCTCGTGCACAATTGTGTACCTGGTACTCAGTTGTGGGGGGGGGTAGGCCGTTATTGTGCAGATGATGTTTTCTGCTTGATAACTAAGAGTGTGACGCTTGTCACACTCACAGTTATTATGTACTCTTGGTATTATTTAACAAAAAGCACTATCCAGCTGATTCAAAGCATAGCGAATTCGTAAAACCAAAGCAAACAATGAAAAGTTGCAAATTCTTTGTTTTTGATTTTCTCGTCACTGCTTCAACCAAACTTGACCAAATTTTCCAGATATGTTTTACATCCGCATACAGTCAGGCCGTTTTCTTTGTCTCTGAAAAACACAGAAGTGGGCAAGATATAGAATTTACAATATTTCAAAATAAGCTAAAAATCGAAAATGCACTTTTACGAAAAACCAAAAAAACGGCACGAGCCTATAAATTAATAAAGCTTGCATGGAAAATTTCAAACAAATTCACAAAGGAATTAAGGAGATATTTAAATTCAAAACTTTTAATACATTTCCTCTTGTGTAGACAGCAATCCAGCCCCCGCAACGTAGTAGCCATACTGCGGATCTCGGAAATCAGCACGTAAAAGCTCTCGTTGAGACCTAAACAGTGATGGGCACCTCATCCAGGAAATGCCTATTTATTATGCGGAGACGTCTGGATAGCGAACGTTTAGATGCCGAGTACTTTTCCCCTCATAGTAGATGTATGTATCATTCCCTGGTTTACTGTCCGGTTACTTAACCGGAAATTGTATGGCGAATTAAAGCAGGTTCTAAAGTGGTTGAAACTCGCTCGAAAATAGGTCCCTTAGTCTAAGATTCTATCCTATTCAATCATGAGGCAGTGTTAGCGTACACATGAATTTATTAAACAACTTACGGTTTCAATATGAAATAGGGTGGGAGCACAATATAATTTTGGAGAGATAATAATTGGAAGTATGACTCATCATCTCAGACCAAAGACTCCACACCAGGGTTTTTTGGTCTTCGGATTTGCGTCGACCTTGCGTCCCGCTAAGTTTAAGTTGCGTCCGGTTAAGAAATTTTGCGTCCAGGGAGAATTTTTGTTTTATCGTGTTTTCTGTATAAAAAATTGATTTATATCAAAATTTTGATAATTTCCTTAGTGTAGCACTATTTTGACTATTTAGAAAGTTGATGCTGCTTAACATTAATGCAGCAATACAAAGGAACCTATAGAACAACGATGAGGGCAATGTACACGACGGGGGGTCTGGGGGCGGAGCCCCCCAGAAGTTGAAGAATTTTTTTGCAATTCCAGAATAATCCGCAATGGAAATGTTTAAAAAGATTTTATTTGGCACCTGTTGCATCTAACGCAATACCTTGAGTAATTTTCAATATTATTGACACACATTATTCCGATATTTCAATGTCATACATAGTTAAACTAACTAAAGTATTAAAAATTAATGAAATATTTAGGAATAGCATTGAGAAAAAGGTAGTAAATTAAATAAATATCAAACATACATTCAGTTTCAAAAACTCTGAGAACTTCTGATCCCTGAAAACAGTATTGAAAGTGAGTACCGGGGGGTCTGGGGGCGGAGCCCCCCAGAAGTTGGAGGTTTTTCGGCAATTACGAATTGAATCCGTAATGGAAATGTTTAAAAAAATTAATTTAGCCTCTGGAGCATCTAACGCATTTTGTGCGTAATTTTTGACTGTATTGACACACATTATTCTGATGTTTCAATGTTATATATAAACTAATTACGGTATTAAGAATTAATGAAATAGTTATTAAATTAATATCACTAAGAAGAAAGGTAGTAAATATGAAAACACAAAGTGCATTTTCAAAACTCTGAGAATTTACTGATTCCTCGAAAGATTAGTATAAAAGATCAGAGGGGTCTGGGGGGCGGAGCCCCCCAGAAATTGGAGATTTTTTGCAATTAGGAATAAATCCGTAATAAAAATGTTGAAAAGAATTAATTTGGTATCTGTTACATCTATTAAAGCATCAAATGCTATTTCGTTCTTTGCGTAAATTGCAGCGTGTATGCGTGGTGTAGTATTATTCTTCAAAATTGTGTTAAAAACTCAAATGTTCACGGTTATGCACATTGTAATGTTTTACTTATTGATGTGAAATTTGCGAGTTCAAAAAGATCTATGATACAGGTGGACAACGACTTAACAAATAACATTGAAACATGACCTTGCACCTTGGCATTCCACGACAAAGTGGTAAACACCAGGGGTCTGGGGGCGGAGCCCCCAGAACTCGAAGAAATTTTTGGAAAAAACGGAAAAATTGGTACTGGAAACATTTAAAGTTTTTACTCTTACAAAAGTGAGTTTTCTCCCGAAATAGCTTGCGTCCCGTTAAAATTTCGTTGCGTCCAGATAAGAAACTTTGCGTCCAGACGCACATCTGGACGCAAAAAAACCCTGCTCCACACAGGAGTAACGATTATTTTGAATGGTCGTTTAGAATTGCAACGCAGACCGCAGTAGCTAGTTTTTCGCATATGAGTTGCAAATGCAAATTTATGTTATTTAGCCAATGTCTTTACTCTGTATTCGGTCAAATCAGCTTGATACCTTGAGCTAACTTTCCCTGAATAATCTTTGCAGTTCTAGTTTTCATGGGTGAGTATTGATAACACCTGCAGCAACATCTTTCTCCTTTATCACCTTACCTATTCCTTGTGCCAAACCCATGACCTTTAAGGATATTGGTCCTACTTGAATGCAAGAGAAAGTATATCGAGAAAGCTCTGATACAGATAATCATTCTGCTACAGAAAAAATAAACTCTACATCGGATCAGTAGAGAACGTCGAGCACGCGCATATAATGCTAAACGGTAATTCTGCCGGCAAAAGGTAAGTCAAGATCAACAGCACAAATATTTTGGAGAAAAGTCCCAACAATGCTATTCTACGCTCCAATAGCACCGGCTACCTAAATGATTCATTGAAATCCAGTTTATTGCCGCTGACATTTAATCTGAAAAAGTGACAGTAAAGTGAAGTGTCGTTTCCTACTTTTCTAGTTGCCTCAATTTTCACGCCTTTTGCGTAATTATAAATTGAATAATTTGATTAAATTACCGTATATTGTTAATTTTAAATAAATTAAATTATTAAATTACCCCAATTTGGTTGATTTGTTTGAATACTATCAACTTAGCAGCGTTCAATTCTACAGGAAGTATAGTTTCAGCATCAAGCATTAAGCATTAGGCGTAAACCTTCAATTTTTAGCGGCTGATTTTGAGAAGAATGAGAAGTATTTTGCTGATATTAATAACACTTGTCATTACGGTAAGGAGCGTTTTCTGGTTTTCTATGGAGCGTTTTTAGTTTTCTCGACACTTTGTGTATTTACCTGTTGTTTAATTTACTTATTGACCTTTGCAATTTAGGATATTGTTTTAGCCGCTGATCGTATCCCGACGTTATAACGCAAATCAACAAACCAAATGCTTTAGCAGGGCTATTAGAAAGTGCACTAGAACGTAAGCAACTTAATCTTGCTGCTTGTAGATCTTTTAAGTCATAATTACGGTTGCTTTACATCAGGCTTTCGTATTATCAAGAGTGCATAATAGCTAAGAGTGTGACAAACGTCAAGCTCTGGTTATTAAGCCCGGTTCACACTGCAATAGGTTTAAGGTTTAAGGTTTAAGGTTCAGGGTTTAAGGTTTAAGGTTTAAGCAGTTGCGTGGGAAGGTTTAACGAATGTCTGAATATCACGTAATTTTTATATCAGCCAGTGTGCACTCAAATCTCCACGGATTTTAAACTTTTTAGTTGTGTTTATAGGTAGGAGATTCTAGTATGCATATAATGAAAATTATTAACTAAACCTTTCATATATAATTCAGTGGAAGCTTAAACCTAAATACGGACTTAAAATATTTTTAACTCGGCTCGCTTAGACCTTAAACCTAATACCTTAAACCTTCCAGTGTGAACACTTCGGCATAAATAAACTAGTTTAACCTTAAACCTTAAACCATAAACCTTAAACCATAAACCTTGTGCAGTGTGAACCGGGCTTAAGGCTTGGGGGCATTATCTGTACGATAACAGCTGACCCCCCACAAATCAGACCTATCAATTCAAAGAAATTCGCGCGCTACGCTTGTGTGCTGAAGCTCGCAATAGATGCACATTGAACCAACTGACTAGTTGTGTTTTCGAGCTTTAGAACGTAGGCATAGCGTGCGAACTTCTTTGAAGCGATGGGTCTAATTTGTGGGGGGGGTCACGCTTGTTATTATCAAGAGTACATAATAGATAAGAGTATGACAACAGGCAGGCTCGCTGTTATCAGAGCAAAAACTATGCTATGCGCGCTATCGGCTAACCCCCCCCACAAATTGACCCCCTCTCACACCGCCCCTATATGGGTACATAGTTCCAAACGGGGGTCGCTCACTCGCTTAGCATGTTTTCTACATGCTTATGTTAAACATACACGCTTGCACCCTGTTCCCAAATTAGGCCTCGGTTAATTATGACGTGTAATTATGCAAAGCAGTGAGCGACCCCCGTTTGGACCCCGTACCCATATAGGGGCGGTGTGAGAGGGGGTCAATTTGTGGGGGGGGTTAGCCGATAGCGCGCATAGCATAGTTTTTGCTCTGATAACAGAGAGCCTGCCTGTTGTCATACTCTTATCTATTATGTGCTCTTGTTATTATGTACTCTTAGTATTAGCTCTTTCTGATTTTTTCTCGCTAGATAACAATCGTGAAAATTAGCCAGTTGCAATAGCAATTGCAATATTGATGATCAATTGTTGAATTGCATTCTGATTATAGCGAGTAAACGTTGAATTAGTTGACATATGTAATGAAGTGAGCTAGATCAAAACTCTGATCTGTTCCAAACTCTGAACGCTCTAAACTTCTCTTCGTTACACGGAAGGTCGGCACGTCTGTTCGCAATGAAGCAGACTTAAGCACCAGATCTCTGAAAGGTGGTGTTCCAGAATCAGAGATTCTCTGCGGCCAACCTTGGTAGGGGTCTTTGTCGGTGAGTTCGTTTGA